>JAGDQP010021134.1:0-32198 GCA_022664845.1 Lepisma saccharinum | reverse complement strand
TATCCAGTTCCTTAGAAAATGAAGATATTCGGTATCAATTTTCTGTCCATAAGCACCAATAGTAAACTTTCTAGCTCTGGCAGAAGTAGAAGACCGTCTTAAGAGAATGAGGTAGAAACGCTAAAAGTTAGCCTACTAAATGTTACCCTGATCAAACACAATACAAAATGATTTTCAAAGTCACTTTCTCTTTCCTGCTCTCATCATTGCTGACTGACCATTAGAAGGACGAAAGCAACCAAACACACGCTGGTTTCCTCTCTCTCTCTCTCTGCATGTAGTACTTTGTTTTCAAATCAAGCCCTCCTCCTTGATCTAGAAGCGAGAGAGTGGGAGTGAGGTGATAATTTGAGCGTGGACCAAGACAAGAGACGCCGATCCTTACAAGAGAGAAGCCGCCTTGTCAGTGCTCCTTGTTTATCCTCTCCTAAAGTGCCACAAGCACCTGTAATTTATTGCAGAAACCGCCGATTCTTGGAAGGCTGCGAACCCTCTCGCAGTCACTAGATACGTGAACACCAAGTCCGCCCTCTTCCGTTTTGGGATTTTCATTCAGAAAGTTTTACTCCAACAGTATTACTAACTGCTACAGATAATCACCTGAAAACACCACGAAATGAACAACAAACAGGAAGAAAATAAATAAGAATTATATCATATACAAGGTTTACGTTGTTTTGCTATTTACCACACATAAATAGTGGAGGAGTTCTTTGTGGATGAATTGTTTGGGTCGTCACGACCTTCCTGGACTTTCCTTTCAACTCTTGAAGCCCTTTCAGCACGTTGGAAAGTGAGGGCAAACTACCATCGGTTCATCCTGTGCTAGAATCTTAGGGTTATAAACCTGCTTTTGGACAGAACACCAATCAACGTCATAGTATAGTTCGTTTCTTCTAATCGCGAGGAGCTGAGATAAAAAAGCTTACAGGTACCAACGAGTAATCCTCTTAGAATGAAGTTTTCCATCCCCTTGTTTGCTATTGATAATCACACATATCAGCTTTCTTTTTTTTTTCACAAGTATCTCAGTTTTTCCTAAAATAGTGAAGAATCAAGCATCACTCGTTGCAATATACTTTAACCCCTTCTTTATCCTTCAAAAATCCTATCAAGCATATTTACATACTCGTATTCGGCCAAAATATGAAATTTAGCAACACAATTGTGTTTCAAACAAGGCTGTTATAATTGAGGATATGCGATTTCGCCGAGAACATGAAGCCAAACGTCACAGTTTAATCCCGCTCAGTTAGCCTATTTACTCCAATCAAAAGCACTGTTTTCGGCTAACAAAGATGGCAGCAAAGTCTGTAGTTGTCTGCTAACCAATCAGGTATGTCGCCTTGGTTGATGTTCAATTGTTTTCTGGCTTCACGCTGTTTCTGAGCATGAGATAGCTATAAACATATCATCTATTAGAACATCCTTGGTTCAAAGAAACTGATTCGTTATCTAGATAAAATATGGGTTCAAATACGAGATTATATTCTTTGAATAGATCCTCCTGATTGGAAACAAGGAGCTATACATACATATCAGAAATCGAGAAGGTCGAATCAAGATAAAAGAAAGAAGATGGTCTTGCTACAGGAAGAAAATATAGGGACTACAGACTTGATCCTCAATGGTCTTGTTCGGACTGATGTCGCGAAACAAGCATCCCAACAGCCTCACCACTCCCTTCATAATCTTGAGAAGCTAGGTTCGATGTCCGGAATCGGCCACCCTGTTGTTTTCCCTGGTTTCAGTCACAACAATAATGTTGTGATGGTACTCTAAAACAATGGAGGGACCACTACATTCCGCCATGGACAAAGTTTAATGCCTATTGAAAATGCGACAAAGAAGACTAAAAAAAAAAAAAAAAAAAGAACAGTGGTTTAAGAACAATCTAGACAGGGGATTATGTATATCACCAGATATTTTACATTGGATATAGCACCAAATCATGGATAATATGCTACGGATATATAATAGTATGGTAACAGCTACTCCCTCCAACAGTACGCAGTGTAAAAATTTGCACAATATGTATATCAGTAAGCAATGGCATGTTAAGTTGGAGTAAAGTCTCAAGAATATCGTCCCATTGTACCCTCTCTCCTGTGAATACCCTCTCGTCTCGAAAGAACAGGATGGGTTCCTATAGTCAACAAGCCGGTGTGCTAACAGCTAGGAGTATTTTGACATAGTTTTCTCATCTAACTTCAATATTTATTTTTCGAACAAATGACGTCCCTTGGTGAGCTCTTCGAGGCATACGAGTAACGATGTGTGGTCCGAACTTTTGTCTAAGTACCATCTCACTATTCGCTTGGCAAAACTGAGGAAGTATTTTTAAAAAAACAACAACAACAAACTGTTAAGCTGGCAATAGGTTTCGAACCTACTTCCCTTCTAGGTGTCCATCTGAATTTTGCGACGTTAAATACTCGAGCAGGGTGTCAGGGTCTCACGTCAGTGTACGCATCTAAATAACACACACATTATGTTATCCAGACAAACCCCTTCTTATTCGCGGAACCTATTACCAATTTTATAATCAAATAATTCGAATAATGCAATAAATTTCCGAATACTTACGTGTACAACTGAGTCCGCACTAAGCTTATCCCAACCATTTTCGATTTGGGGGAATTATGGATAAAGGAAAGATAATATCACAATTTTGGAAGGGGTCCGAAAGATTTCTCTCTGGGAAAATAAAAGAAAACTGTAATGCATAATATTTAAGGTCATACCATCTGACAGAAAGCAGACATTGACAGAAAACCATCTTGCTTGTGTGGGTGAAAAAACAAACAGAAACAGTTTGTAACACTGTTATGAATTAATCGTGCCTGGAGGGTACCTGTCGACAATGAGTCTGCCAAAAAGGCCTTTTCCTGGTTGCGCCTCTGGAAGACCTCACAAGATGCCGAAAAATTACAACCATTGACAATCAAGGTTCTTCTTCTTCTGTTGTACCAAAAGTGGGAGAAGGGGAGAGAGGAAAGGGATGATGATTAAAGAAAGAGAATAACAGAAATGGAACAGGAAGAAGCGAACATTAAAGAAATCCTTAAAAGGAGCGCCATTATCCTTCTCCCCTTTCATCAACCCTTGTTTCATTTCTTAATTGTTTTTCCAGTTTGTTATTGTTTTTGTTGCCGTTTCATGTAGAGGTTCTTTCCATTTTCATGAGCCCCCTGCGTGGCCTAGTGGATAGCACACTTACCTTCAGTGGAGGCAGTTTCGGGTTCGATTCTCGAGAGGACAATGGTGAACTATTTAAATAAAGATGTAGCGAATTGTTGTCACGAAAGTCGATCATATGGCTGAGGGAGGCGCTGTGCTGACACCGTAAACCCGTATTGAATTTAGTACAGCGCCATCTAAGAAGGCTGTCGTGCTACCGAGTTCAGTTTAGTTTTTAAGGCTACGTTCTCCACCGGTTGGAAATCCTTGGTCTGGGTCACTGACATGAAATCAGCACTGAGAGTTTCTTATTTTTAATCCTTCCACCAAGCGATTGCCGGGATGATACCTAAACTAGATGCCATCGTCTCAATCTTCCTTATAACTTAACTTCCAGCAGTCCAGGTCACGGTGTACAATATCTTCGTCCTTCTAGTCGGGCCTGATTTTGTCTGTGAAGCGAGATTTACTTGTAATAAATTTAACGCCTGCTTTATTTTTTGACATATCCAAATTTAACGTCTGCTGTATTCGGTTCGGCACCCACTTTTCTGGTTTCCTCAGACCAAGCTCAATTGTCTGTCGGGCTCGAATCGAATCCGGACGATAAGAGTGTAGACTCGGGCCCGAATACAGTGCTCTGCCGACAATCTACAGAATTATTTTGACATCATTATGAGCTATGTAAGTATACAAAATTGCGAGGTTTTCCTTACATGAAGTCCTTGTCTTGTAATCTTTTATAAATATATTCTCTTCAGTGTTGACAAAGAATTGAATACAACATATTTTCTTCTAAGCAAGGCGAAGAATATTATATTCTTCATTTTAAAAAAATCAAACCACAAGTAAATAATAAGTAGGCGTCCTGTATAAAATGTGTGTTAAGAAGATGCTCTTCAGTAGCTCCATCTGTTGGCCACCTGTTGTGTGGGCTCCCGTCGGCACGCGCGACAAACAACAAAAGAACATCTCACTGCTTCCAGCGATGTAAGAACACATATCATGTGACGACCTTCGTTGCACAATGTTGTATATTTAACGACTACACTATAATTACTATCTTCCAATTTTTTTTTTGTTTCCTCTCTTAAAACATCAAAAAAGAAAACCCGCTTGTTAACAAAAGAAAATTTGACGTAATGTTCAATTGAGTTTTTTCACTTAAAGAAAGTTCCTTTCTTATTATTTTTTAAAAAAGAAAATAAGATATAATTGTCCGTCCATATGCACCAACATCCACTACAGTTGTTGTACAGACTTGTTCATTTTTTTTTTGTGTGTTAATATTTTCTTAATGTCTGTCTGTCCGGCAAGCATATTCACACCGTTGGACTAATCTACGTCAAAATTTGATCAGAGAAAGAGTCTAAACTTCTTTTATGTCTAGACCAAAAATGTTGATCCTTGAACCTATTTTGACACCATTAATTTGATCTGAAATACGAGATTGTTGGTTGGTTGGTTGTATTTTCTTCCCCTTCGAAATTAAGTTATCGACATCTTGAAGGAGTGTACGATCCCCATTATCACTTCACAAAATATCATAACAAAAAATACAATAGTAACAGAATACACTACTTCTCATGTTTTGTTAGCACGCTCGTAAAAACTTTCGTTTGCCTGCACTGTAAAATCGACACGCAGTGATAGCCTGTGTCTTATGCCACCAATATTACACTGGCGTCGATTTGGCTGTATACGTAAAAGGGTAAACACGCATGTTTCAGACTTCCAAAGGCCATGATCATACTCTGTAATCAGCAATTAATTCGCTAGCCCATAATATAACCACGAAATTTTTTATGATCTCAATCTTAGTCAAAGAAACGCGTGGTTTCGAAGATATACGTGCCACCAAGTTAGCATTGCATTGTCACAAATGTGTTTATAACTATACTACTTCTCAACATAACCTCCCCCTTTTTTAGGTAGATTTCGAAGAAAATATACCTATTGAGATCGGTACGATATGAAAGTGTATATTTATATATTAACACACTAGCGGCCATAATTTTGAAGATATTTGAACCATTTTTCTATGCTGTTTCTAGGCTTAATAGCTCGGTTAAGTTCGTTAATGAGCAAAATCGGTCGCCATCTTGGATCCAAAATGGCCGCCGAACCCATTGTTGTATAGAATACACAGCCTAAACCGCTGGGGCTATTGAAATCAAATTTGGCATAAAGGTATAACATCACTTTTTGATTATGAAAATGTTACCTAATGAGTTCAAAGACGCCATCTTGGATCCAAAATGGCGGACCTAAAAATCCATTTTCCACACCGTTTGAGCTAGAGATACGAAATTTGGCATAAAGGTGCATTATGACGAGTAGCTTAGGGAAATATCACAACATTTGGGAAAAGTCGCCATCTTGGATCCAAAATGACCGCCCAAAATCCCATTTTGCACACCGTTTGAGCTGGATAAATGAAATTTTACTTGAAGTTGTACTATCACAAGTAGGTCACGACAAAATAAGAAAACTTTCAAAAAGTCGTCAACTTGGATCCAAAATGGCCGCCCCAAAAACCCAATTTCCAAATCATTGAAGGTAGAGAAACGAAATTTTCAGTGAAGGTGTATGACCAAGAGTAGGTTACAATAAATGGGGCAAATCTTCCCTTTGGGGGCGCAGCCAACCGTGGGAGGGTGAAGATGTACTCCGTGGTGGTGTAGTGCTGCAGGGAGATTTTGGTTAAGATAAAGGAGGCGCATCCTCTCAAAAGCATTGAAGTTGGGGGGCGAGCCCCGGCTCCCAGCGAAACTTCGAAATCTACCTCAGCCTGTAGGCCTACCGAAAGGGATTTTTTTAACGTAACGAACGAAACACAAGTAGACTGCAACTTATGCTCGTGCCAAATCTGAAAATCGCTCTACCATCGTTTCTTTTCACGCTAATCTTCTTTTCTTTTTCTAAAATTATTGAAAAACTGGGTAGAGTTTATGATGCAAGTTTTACGATTGAAATGGTACTGCAATATAGAGTGTTTGGACAAATATATAGGTTAGTTACTACGGCAACGAAAAGGATTTAATGAGACTTTATCAGTCCATATACTAGTATGTCCTGCTCCTTTTAATATCTTGTCCACCGCAAAATGGTACAGTGTTGAGAATATCTTAGATCTCAAAGATAAAAGCAACTGTGGTTCAGTTGGTAGGGCATCAGGTTTACATTTCAAAGGCCTTAGATTCGCACCCAGAGACCGGCTAATCTGACTGAGGTTTTTGCGCGCTTTTTCTTCATTCACAGCCAGCCTAATGGTGGAATACTGTCATGAAACAAGACGTTGCTTGTAAATAGGACTTAGTACTGTAAAATGACAAATCAATCAAGTCCAATCAAATAGTGTAATTCCAAATTAAATGTTAAGGAATGACTGAGAAAAATGGCGTTCTTCTAACAACTTTCTACCAAAGACAAGGTTTTCTGTTTTCGTAATACAAGTTACTGTATATAACATATTCAGTAAAAAAACCCATGACTCACATGCGTGTGTGTATATACTTATTTTCCTTTCAAACGACCTTTACCTGGCAGTTATTTCTTCTGAAGATAGTAATACAGTATAAACAATAAACCAGAAAAGGGGACTTGGACAGTCAAATTATAAAAGACACTTTCTAAATTTAGCTAACGAGCCTGTCTGATGCGACGAGAACACCCACTCAATTTTGGCTTTGTGGCTTTTCCATTTTCCTTTTTTTTTTTTCGCAAACGATCTGTTCTTTTAATATCTGTTGTAGAAAATTAAGAAGGCGTGGCGTACCGAGAGCAACAAGTTATATTTTTGTTCTTGCGTTTTTTCAAAGAATCCATCAAAGTTGTTTCGGAAGTGACAAGAAAAGTCAAGTCACGACTTGGCCTGAGGACGATAACGGTATTATTTTCATATTTCTTAACATTGTTTTCCCTTTTCTTCAAATTTCAGTGACTGCCCTTATATCCCCACACGAGGTGTACCAAGAAAAGAGGCGTGGGAGGACAGTAAAAAATAATTTTCTTTCTTTTTTTTAAAAAAAAGTCTTTTATTACGTATGGTAATTGTTTTCTTTAGGGGAATCCCTCCAAAATTGGCTCCTACCTTAATTTAACTCTTCCCCGAAGCAGGTAGAGACAAACTTACTTCAAAATTCGGGTCCAGAATCTTGACTTATTCAGTTGTTTTAAATTGTGTAAGGCTACAAGCCCCCCTCTACCTTATAATATCTGTACTATATGCACTAAGCTCAAGGATTCTGCCAGGAATTTCACTAGCCAAAGTTACGGGGATGTAAAATATTTAAGTTGAGGCGTGTGCCCTACGATTTGGAGGGGCGACACCCCCATTTAGGGGTCTGGCAGAATCCCTAAAACTCATACTAACACCTTAATGAAACCAGATAAAAACTGACTTTAGAATTTGAGTCCAGATATCATAATTTACCTGGTAAGACTACAACCGTCGTAGAAATAGATCCTACTATCCAACTCAAATAACCTAATTGTGTTGGAACACACTAAATGTTCAACGTCATGGTTCAAGAGAGTGGCTCTTATAATGGGAGACCTCACCACCAAACCTTGAGAGTAAGGGACATAGCAAAGTTGCAACGTGAGGGTTAATTAAAGACGTGAGGATGAGGGCGAAATTGAAAGACGAGAGTGAGGGTGAATGCTAGGAGACTAAAGCGTGAGGGTGATGAATAAAGCAAGGACGTAAGGTGAAGTGAGTTGTGATGAAAAGGCTCAGATCACCAACATACATGTGCAGCATGAACACACACGAGGCCCTGAAACACGTGTGTGCAAACTAGTCGCTTTATATTTCATCTTCCGTTCTGACCTTCCAGCGTTAAATATCAATAGACTGCAGTAGTTAAATGTCCCAAAACGATGCAAACTCATTTCCTCGCTGCTTCTGTTCAATACATCAGTGATTCTCAACCGCTGTACCGCGAGGACTGTCCAGGGATGCCGCGAATCTAAAGATTAGTCGATAGTCTACTGTCCTAACGTCAGCACACGGTCAAAAATTACTTGCGACGTGGCTAGCTCTTACGAATATGAAAAGTGGGCGTGGTTCTGGTAGCTAGTAGCACACTCTAGCGGGAAACTCCAAAAAGATTCCACTCTTTCGAGGCTTCTACCACCATTTTTTTTTTCTGTCTGGTGTGCCGCGATGATTGATCAGGACTTGAGGTGTGCCGCAAAACAAGAAAGATTGAGAGCTTCTGCTATACATGTCTTATCCATGTCAATGTTTCGTGTTTCAAGCGATCTCACAAACTAAGTCACGTATCGGCTACTACGTGTTAACATTTTATATGTATCATACTTGTGCTTTTAATTCTCCCGTGAATATTACTACAAATGAAACTATTGCATTTACTATAGTTCATAAGAACATTATGCAGCAAACAATATACCTTTTCTTCTTTGCATTGGGATATCCTCACACCGAGACTTCCTCTTTTTTCACTTCTATGAGTTCGGGTACCAACAACTGGGAGAGTTGGTATACCATACTCTGGAAAACCTTGTTCTAGAACATTCATATTGTAACGCTGTTGTGTCTATGATTGGGTAACAACAGTAAAAGTGGCAGACGAACTTCGTAATAAATTGCCTCTGGGTGGGAAAGTACCAATCAGTAACACAAACCCATTCACCGAAAGTGCCTATCTTTGTTTTACAGAAAAAGAAAGAAAAAGAAAAGATAATCTCACTTGGGAAATTCCAATATTCAAATTGTAGGGTATACACAATACCTAACATTACTTTTTTTGTTGATATTTCTTCAATTTTTAAGCATAAATAATAACATTTTCCTTTCCCGATAAAAAGAAGTAAAAAAAAAAAAAAGGCGATTACTCTTACCTTCTAAACCGAGAAAGTTGCATCTTCCTTATGTTTTCGGAAATTTATATTTAAAAAAATATATATATATGAGGCTGTGGGCGTTGTATGATTATGACGATTAGTAACATGGTTGAAACCGCGCCCCTCTCTCTAAAGTTCATGACATGAACTCTTCTATGAAAACGATAGATGTTCAAGGGAACATCACTCCTGGGGAATTGGGAGCTAGTTATGAATGAATCTTTGTTTATGGTCATAAGGATAAACAAAAAACAACTAAAGCACTTTGGAAAGGAAGTATTTACGGATTCAACGAACTGGTTATAGTATATTCATCATCAGAGACCGTTAGCGAATACCACCACCACATGATCGTGCGGTCGATATTTCATTTCTCGTAAAAATAACAACTTGTTGAAGAATATTCACTGTGGCAACAAAGTCATGCAGAATATTTCGTACTATACGAATATTATTAATGAAAGAAGAAGATTAAGAAAAAGGAAAGAAAAGAAAAAGCGGGGAAAATGTAATCGTGACGTGTTACTTGGAAATATATGCGCGAGCTTCATTCTTTTCTCAGAATACAGTATTCAACAAGTTTTGCCCTCAAGGTACAAAACCGGTTTTCTTCTGTTTTTTTTTTTTTTTTTGAATGGCAGGCGTATTCATACACCTACTCCTTCTGTCTGTGTGAGTCTCCGCGAATCATTTACCTTCAGGCTAATCATGGAAGTAGATACTTGTCTTTACAATAAACCCCCTTTTTGTGTTTATGCCTCTATTTGTTTATGCATTTGAAAATGTAACACATTTTTTTCCTCTTCTTCAACACTAGTAGCAACAACAACCTTCATTCATTCATTTCCAGTTCAGATAATTATGGAATGGAAATTAGCTTACCTTTTTGTAGGAATACGCCTGCATGCAGCCAGGGAAGGTCTAGGGGCCGCCTACTCTAAACCTTTCTTGACCCCCATATAAAAATTGAATTGGATTGATTTAAAGCCTTTAGGCATCTTTGGCTAAGTCGGAATAGGGTAAAAGAGAGGATGAAGAAGGCCAGGACCTTACTTACGGTGACATCCCGGTATTTGTCTGGTGAAACCTTGGAAAATCTCAGCCAGGATGGTTAGCCGTGGGGTTCGTACTCACGTGACTATCTATTGCTGATACAAAGTCCGTGACGTTACCATCTCGAGGGCTGTGTCACATAAAAAATCTTGTATATGTTTGATCTTGTTGGGAAGTAAACATGACCATGCCCGCTACATTTTGTACCTACCGCCGCGGCGTGTCTGGATTACTGGCTTCATCTGAAATAGGCGTCCTTAGGAATTTATGTTACTAACATTGATAAGCTGTGTAGCCTAAACCCGTAACAATGAAGGATGATGTTTCTTTGCGAGCACATATCTTGGAGAAGAGGGGGAAAATCGCAGCCTATACCACTGATATCGCTCTGATATGCACTTAGCAAGAGGCTTGCTTACCTGACGCCATGTAAATTCATTAAATAAGGTTAATAAATGTCAAGAAAGTTCTTCAGATTTCTTGCGTAGACGAATGGTTATCGATGTCGCCTTCGAAATGAGGGATCTCAGGTTCGATTTCCGATTGAAGTACCCAATGTCGGTGTTGATTCAGTATCGTGATGACAAATTTATTAAATTTGTTGAGTTATTTTATTAAAGTTAGTTGAATTAAGAAATAACAGACCTTGGTCCGCAAAGCCAGATAGACTGGTCATAAGTATAGTACGCTAAGCACGTGACACGGCTTTTGAAAGAAAACCGCCTCACCGTCTTGCACATCAATGGTTGAATTAGCTGTAGTCCCATGGAATTCCGTTAGTATATTTTCAAATAACTCTTAATGTTGAAGTATGTAGTAGACCAAGTTTTTCGGCTCACGAATACAAACTACAAGTACGATTTATTCCACGCTCCTTTCCTTTTGTGGCCAATTTTTAACCATTTAGTGGCCATTTATAACTGAGCCTTTTTTGTCATGCAAATATAGTTCCAAAAATATTTCGTGGCGGGTTTGTATACCCTCCAGGACTTTCAAGAAGAGACCCGTCCTTGATGTACCAATATGACGAATAATGATAATTCGAGAATAAGACTCACACACACAAGCTGAGGCTTCTGTGAGTCAAAATGTAATGTAAACTTGTCATGTACAAAATTAAATTTCAAAATAAATTTCAATTACTGAATAAAATACATTAATTGTTTAAGCTCACCCCCCCCCCCCTCCGAAAAAAAAACAATGGCGCTTTTCTAAATATAATTTTGCCTGTCTGCAATCCACGAGGGAATTAGGGAAATTATGATAAATTTATACTTTTAAAAATTCACTTAGCGGGAAAATATCGAAAAATGTCCCTAGTCTCTCCCTGCACCCCCCGGCCATCACGAAAGTCCTGGATTCGGTACTGATCTAAACGATTAACTTTGAATTCTCTTGTGAAATCGGTTCCATTCTTTACGCATGAGCAATCCTTACACATTTCCTGAATCTGTCATTCTGTTTATGAAGGTTAAACGTCTACATATTTTGCTGAATAAAAGCTTTGTCATTGATTCCCACATAACCGTACTTCATGGTCTGTTCAAAAGCGAGAGAGAGACAGAGAGAGAGAGAGAGAGAGAGAGAGAGAGAGAGAGAGAGAGAGAGAAATAATATAAAAAAATGAATAAACAGAAAGAAAGCTTGCCTTAGGTTAGGGAACTGTGAAAAAAAAATGGATCACAACATTCTGCGGATACCCTCAGACATCACTTAGATTAGCTCTAAATTTTCCAAAGAGTGGCACTGGAATTCTTTCAATACGTAGCGGTTAGATTGAAACCATTTATTTCTTCTTTCCTTTTCTGTTGGTTGATTTCTTACATTTTTTTTTCTTTCATCTTGATTTTCATAACAATGCTTTTTCAATGTTTACAAGGAAGAACGTATCTGTTAGTTTCGGAGAGACTTCTTGGGGTCCATGGCATGGTCTGCCTGGATATGAAATGTATTTATAATGTATATGGAACTTACGCCATAAATAAATCCATTGTTTGTAGAGGTCTATACGTGGGAATTTCGGAACCCCCCTAACTAAATACGTACGAGTAAGGGTCAGTTCTACAATTGACCGCTAAACTTCTACTCAACGCTAAGTTGAGGCCAACTCTCATTGGCCAAGATCAAACTTGGCTTCAGCGCTGAGTAGAAGTTTAGCGGTCGATTGTAGAACTGACCCTAAGTTGTCAATCAAACCGTAAGTTTAATTTTTCAATTTATATTCTTTATTTAGAGACTGCTTTACTCTGAGGATGTATAATACAATAAAATTTGTCTCATTTCCATTCAAACCAAGAAGAGCATTCAATACAGGGGTGGATCTAGGATTTTTGCGCGGAGGGTGCAAGTCTCAAAAATAGACCAGTGTGATCTTTTCGATATTTTCCTAATAAATGAATTTGTCAGGTATAAATTTATCACGGAATATGTCACCGGTATCACAAAAATGATATATTTTTATAAATTAGATTTGTTCGCAAACAAATGGAAACATTTTTCTGAAATAAATTATACAAATAATGCTAGGCTTATATATATTTTTTGTGTGGAAAGAGGAGCGCGCGCCACCTGCGCCCTCTCTCTATATCGACATTGATTCAATAAATTAGACCCTGATGCTATAAAAAAGAGGACACAGAATGCATTGAAACCAGTAAGATAAACTGTAACGTACTGGAGTGGTCGATTGCATTACAAATTTAATTAGTATTTGAAGCAAGATATAAGAGTGAACGGTAATCCTTGTTTGCCTACTTCCAGTTTAATCCCCAATGGACCAAACTTTTAATCCGAACTTAGTTTGTACGCTTTTTGTCGCTATGCATCCCTTTTTTTTTTAATTTCTGACTAAAATTCTTCTGTTAGTCAAAATAACATAAACATTATTTACTAAATGAGCTATTATACGCGCGGTTCAGTATAGTCATAAGTCAAAAAATTATGAAGAAATAAAAAAACGGCCGCGCAGCGACAATAAGTGTAAAAAAAACAACCTAAGTTAGGCAGGATTTTCATGTACACGCTCGTCATGTCCTTGCGATTTCTATGAGAAGCAAATAGAAACACTTAAACACGTATTTCAATTGGCTACTCAGCCAAATCGCAAACAAAGGACGCGGCTACCGCGTGAATGATAACCCGGCTTTAGACTTGAGAAAATTTTGTTCATTTCAAATTAAACCGGAAATGAACAAATAAGATTAACGGTTTTCTCTTATGCCTAGCTTCAGATCATAGTGGAACACTCAAGTATTACTAACTACAGCTCAGTGGTTCAAATTACGGACGTTTCCAAATTGAGCAAGTGTAGCTTATCCAATATTTTCAATAGATTATGAAATTAGATTAATATGCAGTATAGTCATATAGAATCTCCTACATGTTTATGGCTATGTTCGAGTTTCTTTTTCCTATCATCTGACCATGTGATTTTGTTTACCGAATAACGAGGTAGATCAACGGATTAGGTTTAATCACTTAATCAGAACGACTTAAGTTCAATTTCCCAAGCTGCCCATTTATACAACCGTTCCCTGCGTAAAGGGACGTTAATAGTCACGGGTATTCGGAACAACGCTTCAAGTTTGGTGAAGTTACGCCCTTTTAGAATAGCAGAGCTGTATCTACGATACGACCTGTTCATAGCACGGCACAAAAAGCGAGACCCACTTATTTTGCGAAGTTATTTCTTTGTGGCATAAAAAGATATGATCAAAGATATTTTAAAACTCGTCTTATGTATGAATCAAGTTTTGCTTATTATTTTGGCGTTTAATTCAAGACAGTTAGGTAACCCAAGGGCTGGTTAGCAAAAATTATATTTTGTGACCTTAAAGAATGCCATTTTGTAATCATGGTCGTGTGTGTGTTCAGTGCGTACCAAGTCAACGACATGAACGCATAAGGCGCATGGCATGACAGCGCAGGAGTAGCTTGAACCAACAAGCAAATCAAACCGCAGAATCGTCACCTTTTTTTTTTTTTTTTCTAAACCAAATCCCCTCCCCTTAAACAATTCCGTTTGATGGTTCCTTCCCACAGCTTCTTTTCTGCGGTCACATTGCGGGTCGATTGAGAGATGCGCGAACAGGCCCTGTACCCACATATAACACACAATTGAGGAAGTCGCGCGCGCGCGGGGGGAGGAATCGGCGCAAAGACGGAGCAAATGCGCCTGCGCTGTCCACGTAAAACTCAAAAAGAATTTCGTCTTGTCTTTCAAATAGTAAAGGAGGAAAACCCGATACAAAATACAAGTTCAAAGAACAAAATAAAAAAAATAAAAAGACTTGCTACTACCTTGAGAAGGTCACCTGGATGGCTGACCGCAGTCCCTCGATCCGTCAGACAACATTTTTGTTGTCGCTCTTGTTTTTTTTTCTTCTTCCTGTCCTTTGCATTCACCCCTTCCCCCGTTTCAATGGCAAATCCACCTCCTTCCACTGTCTCTGAACAGCGTTTGTAATCAAATACACTCACTGGATCGGTTTACCTCAAAAACCACGGAAAGAGTCGGAAGTAGGGTTTTGGCTTTGTTTGATTGCTACTGGCGAGTGGCATCTTCCTGTGCGTATCTTCTCCCAAAATCAATGCAACATTACGAAATAAACAATAATGATAATAATAATAAAAAAAGATGGATTTATGATAAACTTTAGACGTTTGTAAAAGGAAAAAATAGTTTATTTTGGTTCCTCCATTTCATTTTGTGTAAACAGTCATGCACATTTCAATAAAAAATGGAAATAAATCCGTATCCTATTGTTTTAAACGTACAATCGCTGAGTTTCGAACAAGGGCGATAACCGGGTTCAGAATTAGAAATATGACCACCATAATTTGAACAGTAAATAAAAGGGGGGGGGGGGGGGGGGGAGGAGATAAAAAGGCCAAGTGATCCATATAAAAATGATTGGTCACTCCACCACCACGAATGAATTTTTTCTGCCTTTTATTGTGATTGCATGCAACGATATTCACTGTCAATGTTATTAGGAAATATAAGCGAAGTACATCTCCCTTCCCATGTCGTCGTCAATCGGAAAACTTACAGAGCTTAAACTCAAGAAGTGGAAAATGTTGGAGAAGGAATTATCACACGCAAAAAAAAAAAAAGCATGAGAAAAAACTTAACATCCAGTAAAGTCCTTTGTGACGAACACAAGGACGACGAAAGGCTTGTCTCTGAAAAAAAAAAAAATAATTGAAGCAAAAAAATAAGAAGGGGGTTTGGTAGAAGGATTGAGGATTGGTGGGGAATCATTGGAGATGTCTTCAGAGGTGAATCCATCCGCGACCGGAAGCAACAGAAAAAGCGTCTCTCATTCCTTTCCACCTACGCAAGGAGCCGCTTCTAGAGAAAGAATGGACTCCAAGTTAGAACCAAGGAAGATTACGTCCAAGTAGTAGTGAGTTATAAAGTAAAAAAAAAGTGAAGAGAAAGCGCGGAAAAGCAAGCACTGACTCTTTCCATACCTCCGACCGGAATTTACAGCTGACTCACATACGCTGGCTGATTTCTACTGAAGTTACTCAACTCAACGGATCTTGCTCGTGGATCGTTTTACTTTGTGAAGACGCGTGTGGCTCAAATATAATCATCATATGGCTCGTAAAGTTAGTCATCGCAATTTAGATACAGTTTTTTGCTTGATTCCGGAAAGAAGGCAGACTGGTTACAGTACGAAACAAAAGTATCAAATACTTTTACTGTCGATGTACGTGTGATGGCACGTAAAAGGGTCATGCAAATTCCTGCAGAAATATAGGTCTAGTATTTGTAAAAGGATTTACTGATTATTTTTTTTTAGAACACACACACACACACAAGCTAAAATCACCAAAGAAACGTCAATATCTATCAGGGTCGGATCTAGGATTTTCGTAAGGGGGCTTGAATTGAGCTTGAACTGCTACATTTTCCTGCTAAATGATTTTTTAAATATAAATGTATAATATATCCATGCTTATTGCTAATTTTTTTATGCTATAAAAGAAATTAAATATATTCCATTGAACGGGGACCCTGCCTCACTCTGAATCCGCCACTGGTTTCTATACTCAGAACCTGCTTTTTCGAGATGTAGGTCGTAGTTACTCACAGTGGTATTTTTTGTGTGCTATTGCCGCTCATACAATTAATTTTATTATATTATCATATTATTTTGTGCTCCTTAAAACAAGTCTGATCATCACCGTTAATAACTACGAAATTCTTATTAATATTGTAAGACCTCTTCCTGGATACATGGCTTGTTTACTAGGATCGAATCCCGTTGCAACACTGTATGTACGGATTTAGAATCTACCTTAAACTGTAAGTGCCATCTTTCAAATATAAGCTCCATCTAATGAAAGATAATGGAAAATCACTGTCGGTTCACGTGGCCAAGGAACTTGGAAGTCATAAACTTCCCTCCGGCCAGAACACGAATTATTATGCACGGAAAGGAAATCAAAGACTCAAATCGGTGGACCACTCACCTTTTCTTCTAATACATGGAATTTTATTTAAGGTGAGTGTGTTTCAAGTCGAATAGACGTTAGTGTAATGAAGAAAGTGGGACCAAACGGCCCACATGACACAGTAAGGGATTGAACCGGGGACTCCACTCACCATAGGTGAGCGCTCTACCACTGAACCACCACAACCCCCTAATATATAAATGGGTACGTTCACGTCACTCTTCTGCATAGCGCAGTGGTTAACGCTGCCGCTTTCAGTTCGACAGTTCGCGGGTTCCATCCTCGGTGTTGAGCCAGCATCGTGAGGCCAATTGAGGATTCAACTACAAATAATGGACTTTGGTCTTGGTAGCCAGATAAAGCAGCGATAGGAAATCTTCGCGCTGATGGCTTAGCATTTAGGTGGTTGTGGGATCAATCCCAGAGCCGACCATCCTGACTGAGGTTTTCCCATGTTTTTTTACCTCAGCAACACCAGGAAAATGCCGGGATGATACCTTCAACGTAGGTTTTGGCCGACACCTTCCCCGTTCTTTCCCCTTCCCTACACAGGCCTGAACCTTAGATGCCTAAAGGCCATAGACGAATTTTTAAAAAAAATCAATTTTTTTTACGCGGAGACCCTATTTGAATGACAACAGTCCGGCAGGGCAAGGCTTTGTATGAGCTCTCTAGTTTAGTTTATTTTTAAAAAATGGTATTCGATGCTACACGGAAACATTTAGTACATCCAAGTTTCATGAAATTATCTCTACGGTCTCAAATGACGCGTGCTCTCATTCTCTCTCTAAAACAAACAAAAAATCACCAAGATCGACTTCGGTTCATGTTCTATAGTTGGATTTTCAAGAGACTGGATCTGCGCAAAAAAGAGGCCTTGAATATTACATTAAATACAGTGGAAGGGATGTTGCCATTTTCCTGCCTTGTGTAAAAGAGTGTCTTCATGCTTGGTTGAGTATAGTTACCCTGCATCAGAAAAAGTTCAATTTGGAAATATTTATATTTCCTGGTACCCAACCCCAGGCTATAACGTCGCGGACTTCGGATCATCAATGGGAAGGTACGCGGGTTCGAACCCCACGGCGTCTATTCTAAAAGAGGTTTTACATAGTTTCCCTCAGTTTTACCTGACGAATGCCGAGATGCTATCTTAAGTAAAGTCCCTTGCCGCTACCTTCATTATCATTTTACTAACCCATCCCGGACTAAGCCAAAGATGCCAAAAGGCCATAAATAATATCAAATTTCAAATATGCTTCCTGGTTTTCGCCTTTTAGAGTTTATCATGCTCGAAATGCACCAATAGGAAACTAAAGAAGTTAAATTCGGCAACAACGCATATGACGTATGACTAAATGTCACAACGTATCCATAGCAACCGCTTTCAAGGCTAATGGGCGTGGCCAAGGAGTCATACAGACACATTTTTTCGAAATTACAAGTATAGAATTAATGTGCAATTCCATGACAAGAGTAAATAACAAGCAGAAATAGTTTTATTGTATAAAATTAAGGTGACAGTGTACTTAAGTGCAGATAGCATAAAATTATAATGGAGAAAGGTTGTTGTGTCACCAGTTTGATAATTGCTGAATAACTCAAGGTCGCTGGACTGATATCTGAAGTCAGTTTCTCGCTGCCATGCCGAGTGCATATAGTAGAAAAAAACGAAAAAAGAAAGCCTGCAGCGTCATCTGAAGCCAGTTTCTCTATTGGATGAGGTTCTAGCCTACGTTATAGACGGACAAAACTAAAGTAAAAGGGGACTAAATTTTTTGATCCTCTTAATCAAGGGGGCTTCGGTTCTATACCCCTGAGACACAAGTGGTTCGGAGCGAACGTTAAACTGTAGGTCCCGTCCTAGAGACGTTACTTTCATCCGATGGAAGTCAATGGCAACCTACCATCAATTCACCTTGCCTACGGACTTTCTGGTCATTGGCTTGCTTTCAGGTGCAACACCCATTATTATCATCATCAAAGTCCCCCCACACCTGCCAGCTTGACTAAACTTCTCCAGGGGTTTCCTTAATCTCACAAGAAAAATGCCGGGGTGGCACTTTGAAGAATAATGGCTCTGGCAGAAATCTCTTGCATCTTTCTTCTCGGAAGACATGCTTACTGAGGGACGTCGTTTAACCTCCGCGGATTTCTGTCATAGATGGGTGATTGAAATAAAAGAAACAAAAATGCACAAAGATAAAGAATCTTAGCGGTTTAACTTACAACGTGTATTTTTCCAATAAAGGTATACTATAACCTTTATCTTAATAAATCAAGACAAAATAAGTTACTTGTTTTATGCTTCGTTAATATGTTATTATACTATTATTAAATATTACGAACGTGGCAAAAATTTCCGGCTGTATCAATGAAATCCTTGACTCGGCTGGCAACCCTGATTGAGAGTTACGTTGTGGTGGTAGTGAGACTGTGAAACAAAACTTTGTTTCTTTCTAGTTTGTTCATATTCATACCAGGAATCACTTTCAGATTCTATTTTGAAATCCACATGACAAAAAGATATTCATTCGTAATAAAAGAGAAACAAGGATTGAAATAATCTAAAAGTCAAGTTCACAAACTTCCCCTTCTCTCCGCCCCCCCTCCAAATGAATATACAACATCAACATTTATGGAAATAAGTTTATGACCAATAAATGCAGAATAATTTATTATATTCAGTAGATATGAAATAAATATGAATTGTAGATTGAAAAAATTTAATTTTGAGTGTAAACGTATGCTGCCACGGATGGTATCGAATGCTTATGTTCACTATATATACGCTGAAACGAGGCCACTGCGCTTGTGTTGTATGAAAGGAGAGACGGTTAGCACTCCCCTAGACAAGGATGGAATTCAACACATATATGGTTAAGGCACTGCTGTTCATACAGCACTTAACCACATTTTTTTTTTCTATCACTTCTCAACAAAATTACTCTGCTAAACAAAACTGTTCGAGCATATTTTAAGGAATCGTGACCACTTTAGGTCCAAATATATAATTAATATTTCCTGTTTCTTTTACAAGCAATACACTATTTCTTCTATAAATTTACTCTGTAATGTGTCTTCGTCAATTTTTTTAAAATTTATTTTCAATATTCTTGTATATCTTTTTAAGTTACATTATACTAATATTTGATATAAATTAATTTCTAGATTTGCTCTATTAATTTATTCAATTTAAAAGAACTCCTAGATATTGTTTGAGGAGAATAATTTTCGTATTCGAGAGATTAATTTGTTACACTAAAGAAAAATATTCACAAATGTGGGCCAACGTTTTTAAAAATTTACGTATTGACCTTTTTATTATTATTTGATTGGATATTTTCTCACTAGATGTATGGTTACGTATGTCGTCGCTTCGCAACTGAGTCCCAGGATGGACATCTAGTGAAGCCAAAAAGGGTGATTCGGAATCCACTTTTAAACTAATAGATTATATCTCTGCCTTTAGGACCTTACCATCATAGCTATCACAGAAAAGGCAATAGCAATTCATTATCGGTTCACCTTCCTCAGAAACTAATGGGCCGCGAACTTGTCTCCGAACAGAATTATTTAAGAGCCGATAGATGAAGTTAATGCAGAATTGTTACACTAAAAAATGCGAAATACTTTTTCATTTTCAATAAGTTATACTTTTTTGTACACAAGTTAGAGTATATTGCTTTATTTTTACAGTGTATCATGATCCACAGTGGTCTGCCGAAAGCGGTAGGTCCTTCAACGTAAGCTAAGTCCTCTCCATTAACATCAAACTTGCGTTTTCCTTTCTATCTCAACATACGATTTATTTTCCTTAATATTGTTAAAGAGTTGGAGTTGTCTTCTTTTTCTCTTTCCCTCAACAATTGCATCTTTGAACATAAATCTCAACGCAGCCAATGTCTTAACCAGTTTCTCTTTCTTTTCTTCATTGTCTCTAGTATTGTTCATATCTTGTCCTTCTCTCTTCAACACTTCATCTGTATCCAACTAAAAAATTTCTTCTCCATGTTCACATTTCAAAAGCTTCAATTTTTTCTTCACTCTTACGTAGAGTCCACGTTTCTACTCCATACAACATAATATTTTCTGTTTAGTCAAAATTTCTTAATCTCACATTTAGGGGTGTAAATAGTACCCTCGCAACCCTGCGATGCGTGTGAAGTGGCGCACCCAGAGGTTGTAAAAATAAAACCAGGACGGGTAAGGGCGCACCAACCGGGGGTGGGGAGGCAGACCCGATTAGTTACGGCACAGCTCACATCTGTTCTAAGAGGCATGGGCAGATTTAGGAGAGAGACCCTGGCAGGGCAATTACTTCAAGGGTGGAAGCTATTCCGGAGTCATTTAAATCCATTCTGAAATGATTGGGGGCAATGCCCCCATGCATCTCCATAAACCGCTTATGCTAAGAGGTCAGGGATTCTGCCAAGATTTTCAGTTTAAACGGATGTGAAACCAAAATTGAGATTTAAGTAGGGTTTTGTAGGGTTTCCATATATTTTTAACAATAATTTTTAAGTTGGGTGTGTGTGTGTAGTTGTATACTCGAGTCTTTGAGGGGACATTCCCATTGTAGAGGGCCTGGCAGAATCTCTGCTAAATGCATAGTAATTTAGGAACAACTGTTACATCTTACGAAAAGCTATCCGACTGCATCATAATAATAAGAGGAAATAAAATAATACTGATACTAATACATTCCAATCATGTTGCCTAGGAATTAAATTTAATTATCCTTTATACGCTGAACTGACAAGTTTGGCCTAAACTCGTCACATTTTGAAGGATGATGTCCTTCCACGATTACTCTTCCTTGCGTAAGGATGGGTAATGTAAGGGCTAAATCTTTAGTTAGGATACCACAACAGCAATTTTAAATTTTAATGACTTTCCAGGTGATATTTTCAGTTAAGAAGAAAACTGGAAATCGGAAGTGATCAAATTGCTAATTGTACCACTGTTGAATATTTGGTTCAGAATAGCTCCATAGATGGCGTTTCCAGAATTTTACAGTATATAATCATAGCCAAATGCCAAAAAAAATGCAGAAGTAAACAAAATATTGCAATCAACAATGTAAAGTTAATTGTATAAAGACAACTTCTGATTTTCAGTTTGTCAATGACTAATCTACGTATTTTAATGAACTATTTATCCTTTCTTGCATCCTAAGTATACGAAACAATCTACTTTAATTAAGGAAATTTTTTAATTGTAAGTAGAAAAACGATACCTTAGTCGTGAACAATCCACAAGTTTGAAGGATGTGTTTAAACAGATTTGAGATACAGTAACTCCCTCCCCAGTTACTTGAATTCGTGAGTCGAGTAGGGAAAACGATTTATTTTAACATCTACGAAACGACAAAGAATAAATATTCTATTGTTGTTGTTATTGAAAAAAGAATCTTACTTACTACCTGATCAAGCGACATTACTCGAGACAGGTGTATTTATATAATTTTGGTATTTGTGAAGAAACATCAACTGACAGGCAGCCACGGGACAAGTGTTTTCCTACATACATGAACGGAGGCAGGGGGGCTTTATAAAAGTGTATAGCAAACACAAGTAGTGTTAGTGTATACTGCTACTGACGATAAATTTAAATTGAGGCTTAATACCAAATTAAATGGGCCCCAAGTAATTGACTTGCCTGGGGCCCCGTATGACTTCGCTTATTAACAACAACTTAGGGGCGTGATCATGTCTAAAATGCCTAAAAAATCGAATTTGAGTATTTTTGTAATTTTCGGTCGTAGCGCCACCTTGCACCGGATATACACTCTAGAGGTCATAAGATGTCTATATATCAAATATGAAGTCAATCCGACAACTCCATCGATATAACGGAATCTTTCGCATAACGAGTGGCAGCATATAATTCTTCTTTTTTTCATCTTCCAGAAGAACGGGAAAAAAAAGTTGATTTCCTTAGTAGTCTAAATTGTTAAAAATCACAGTGACGTTGAAAGGGCAATGTCGTTAACTACATCCCTTGCTAACAAATGGGAGATTCCCCTAACATTACAAAACTGGACTCTGGATCAATCAAGGTTTTAGTTTGTGCCTTTTGCATGCAATATTTGTCCTTAAATTAGAAATTAAAATTGCATTAAATAATATAAATCTAGAAAATCGGACGCGGGCCCTCTTTTACCTGGGTCCGAACGTTACGCCACTGGTTTGAACAATATTAATATACTCAAAGTCAGTACTATGCACCATGCCTTTTCCCCGAAGATCACTGAGGCCAAAACAAGAATATAATCCTGATCGCAATATCAATAAAATGGCTTGCTATAGATGCTCCTTCAAATATAAGCGTACCGGTAATAGAACTTTTATTTACGATCGAGTGATTGGTAGGATGAAGATTTGGAAACCCATTTCAGTCACTAATAAAACGGTACACGAACAAAATGGCCCTTGTCCATTGCAAACAGTTCGAGAATCACCCTTGTCCAACATATAGTTCCAAAACAATCCCTGTCCACATCAATATTCCAATTTTCAACAAAACCAATAAATTAAAATTTTCAAAAATATAATTCTACCACTAGAAATAAACATCATAAAAAAGTTTCATTAACGGTGTAGATCACCCACGTCATCTTGGTATGCACTTTCTATTGATTTATATGAGAATTGTATTACTCATTTTATGTCTTTCAGAAGTGAAATATTCAATGTCTGATTTCACATACTTTTTCTTGGTGCCTACTTCGATGCTTATTGTTTTTCAAATGTGAAGTTTTGTCAAATATCTTAGCGTAATGTATTATTATTAGTTAACGATACAAAACACAATATGTCAATGGAAAATTATACTGTCTGTATAAATAGTAGTGTATTTCTATAAAACATTATGAGTTATAATAAATATGACGAAAAATTAGGCGATAACAGATGTAAAAAATTACGCTCCTGAAAGACAAAAAAACGAGTAAAACAATACCCATGTATATCAATGGAAAGGGTGTACCAAAATGGCGGGGGTGATCAACACCGTTAACTGTTTGTAATAGGAAAACTACATTTGAAATATGTTTCTCACTTTCCCTAAATTTAAAACGTATAGACCATCGAGCTCCACGTAATGATACTAGAGTGACTGCTTAATGTCGAAAGGTAGACGCCAGAGCAAATATTCAAATTCGTTTGTCCATTTCCAGCCTAATCGGATGTGGACCAAATTTTCACTTCTGTTTTATAAGCTTCTTATTACTATGCGGCCCGTTTTTTTTTTTAAATTTATTTAAGTATTAATTCCTGAGTTATTCATATTATGTTATACTGTACTCTGCATATAATAGAAAATACTGCAAATAATATTTACTTTTAATTTATTGCAAGAAGTAAGACAGATAAAAACAGACCGCCTAGCAATATCAAGCGTAAAAAATGAGTTAGAACCGAATATCTGGTCCATATTGGTTTAGAGTAGGGATGGACACGAGTCGAGCCTAAAACTCGACTCGACTCGAATTCGAGTCGAGTCACTGTTTTTGGGGTCGAGTTTGATATTAGGTCGCGCGTGCGACTCGTTTTAGCTCGTTTTTAGTACAGGTAAAATAAGCCAAAAATAGACCCCAAAAATAGAAAAATTCCTGCATTCATGAAACTTTGATAATAAGTTTGTAAAGTATGCCCAGTCGAAACCACTGAAGCTAGACAAACGAAATCTGATATGCTGATATATCATCAAGAGTAGATTACGGGAAAATTACAAAATTTGGAGAAAATCGCCATCTTCAATCCAATATGGCGGACAAATTATATATATAAAAAAGAACACCCAGGCTGAACTGCTGAAGCTAGAGAAACGAAATTTGGCATAAATGTGTACCATCAAGAGCAGGTTACGAGAAAATTTGAAAAAGTCACCATCTTGAATACAATAGAGCCGATTAAAATATATGTGAATATCTTAGATATGTATGTTTCTCGGCCATACTGGATCCAATATGGCGAGTCTTTTCAAATTTTAAAATTTTATGGTAAACTACACTTGATGACTAACATTCATGCCAAATTTCGTTTCTCTGGCTTCAGAGGTTCGGCCTGGGCATATTTCGACATATATACGTTTGTTGGCCATATTGGATTCAAGATGGAGATTTTTTTTTCAACTTTCGTAATTTTCTCGCAATTTACTCTTGATGGTACACATTTATGCCAAATTTCGTTTACCTAGCTCCAGCGGTTCGGCCTGGGCATTCTCTTATATATATATATATATATATATATATATATATATATATATATAATTTGTCCGCCTTATTGGATTGAAGATGATGATTTTGTCCAAATTTTGTAATTTTCCCGTAATCTACTCTTGATGATACATCAGCATATCAAATTTCGTTTGTCTAGATTCACGGGTTTGGGCTGGACATACTTTACATATATAGATGTTTTTCCGCAATTTTTAATTCAAAATGGCGACATTTTCAACATTTTTATATAAGTAACTTTACAGAAAATTTACATTGCTAATCCTCTCAAATTTTCAATTTAAAAAATGTTCCCTAAAACCTACAGGAATGGAGTTCTGTGCTAAAGTCTGCCTTTCAGTCGCAATGTTTCAAGATGGC
Source organism: Lepisma saccharinum (assembly GCA_022664845.1). Lineage (NCBI taxonomy): Eukaryota > Metazoa > Arthropoda > Insecta > Zygentoma > Lepismatidae > Lepisma > Lepisma saccharinum. The sequence goes on along the minus strand of JAGDQP010021134.1, from coordinate 7,027 downwards.
GGCGCGAGCGGTTGTCCCCCAATCCAAGGTTACAAATTTAGCATTATAGTTAGGGCTCTTAAGTGTACAATTGTGCCAAATTTCAAAACTCCTCAACCTTTTGCACCCAAAAAGTACCTAATGACTGTACTATATGGGCATGTCATGTAATATCCAGACGGATAGCGGATTACTTTCGGATGTCGGCTAATATCCGGATAACGGGTAATATTCGGATGACGGATAAAATCCGGATGGATACCGGATAATTTGTCATCTGGTTGTCCGAAAATTTAAGCCATCCCATGAAGACTCCATAGAGACATTAATACTGTAGGATTTGGCTCGTTTTTGCTCGACTTGACTCGAAACTGGAGTGAGTCCCTTCGATGGTTCAGAACAGTCTGGAACATTCCGGAACCGGAAGTCCCTTCGATGGTCCAGAATTTTCTGGGACATTCTAGAACATTCTCGAACATCCTGGAACATTCTGGAACATTCTAGAACATTCTCGAACATCCTGGAACATTCTGGAACATTCTAGAACATTCAGGAACATTCTAGTAATGTCTGGAACATTCTAGAACATTCAGGAACATTCTAGTAATGTCTGGAACATTCAGGAACATTCTAGTAATGTCTGGAACATTCAGGAACATTCTAGTAATGTCTGGAACATTCTAGAACATTCTAGTAATGTCTGGAACATTCTAGAACATTCAGGAACATTCTGGCCTGTCTCAGCCACTTCGGCACTCGATTCCCAGCTGCTTCACCGACTTCCCATAAGAAGTCCATTGGTGCGATGCCCTCTTTTGACACCCATATCTCCGAACCCAACCCCTGCAGTTCGAAACCAAAACCTTCTTCATAGATGGGGGATGGAGGGCTACCATACCACATAACCCCCATGGGGCTGCGGAGTTATAGCGGCACGCACGGACAAACCACCCTTACATTTATTGTATATATATTAATTTTCAATGGCAGCAGTCAGTCCAGTATCGCTTTTAGATAGAGGTCATTGGTACGGACAAGGACACTTTATCTATAAAATATATGATCTTAAAATCTCTTAGAATTTGTACTTTCGTAGATGAATCAAGACAATACTCGTTTTAGGCAGAAACGTTCTTTCATCCACACAAACACACTGAAACATATCAAGGGACGCTTATTTTTGTCTTTTTTCCTTCTCCTTATAAAGAATTATTATTTTTTTTTGTGTGCTGGTGTTTCCAAAAGCTATCATCATGGACGAACAATTGTTGAACAAGTTCAAGGAAAAAGTTAGCGTAAAGATCAGGCCGAGACGAGGGGGAGGAACTGTAATGATTGCACTTCTTCAGAACACTGAGATGTACCGCAGGATGATTTAGTAGAAGAGGCGTGTGAAAACGTGACTTGCTGATGGGGATTTGACACAGTTGCTTCAAGCTATAGAGCTATCTATCTATTTATGCTTATAATAAACCAATGGAAGTTGAGGTTCATTCATTTTTTTTTTAGCACACAAAGAAAAAATTTCATATTTTAAGGACAAAAAATTCTTCGAATTGGAAATCTTGCCAAGTAATAATCCACATATCCACGGAAAAGTATGATTTGTTGGGAAATTTGAACGCTAAGGAGAAATGAAGGGGAAAAGACTTTGTGTTTGTTTCAATTTACAACACCCACACATCTGAAGAGCCCTCATGTATACACACACACATAATTAATAAATATAGAGTACACTCATAAGAACAAATATCTTCTTTCTGTATATAAGCAATCTGAAACAAGGAAGGCTATTATGACCATAGTTTGTAGCAGCACCGAATTACTCTCATCTTTGAAGTGACTTAATAAGAAGGTCCGCCATATCATTCCCTCCCCCTTTTGCTTACTTATCATTGAACTAGCATATATAAATATATTAGCTAGGTAGAACGGTCAGAATTATCCTGATAATTATTTGAATATTATTAAGTAATTTATCCGGATAATTGAGTTATTGGATTTCAATTAATCGATTAATCGGATGTCCGATTAATATCCGAAAAACGAAGGAAACGGATACACGATTAATCGAATATCCGAACAAACAGATTAACTGATATTCGGAGAATAAAGATATGAATAACTGAAGATCAAGAAAGCATGCATGCAATATATTTAAAAGAAGTAAATTTGTAAGTATTTAACATAAGAATTATAATTTAGTGAACAAAGGACCATTCGGAAACTGAATAGCCCTCGAAGAAACAAAAAAGATTTCTGTTGCTCATTTTAAATTTAAAAGATGCTCTTTTAAGGTAATGACCACTCTTTTGGTATGGCACTTGAATGTCCTGACTCAAAGCCATTTTATCCAGATAATTGTTCGATTATTCGTTATACGGGTAATGATTACGATAATCAAATTGATATTATGATATTTAGCTTTCGTCGAGACTTTCTTTCCTGAACCGAATCATTCATTGTTTAAGGGAGGCTTTTCATCCACGCTTTAGCCACGTGCTTCGCTTGCAATTTACGTAAGTAGCCAATTGAAACAGTGTTTAATTATTTCTATTGGCTACTGGTAGAAATCGCAAGGAAAGAACGCGACGAGCGCGTATATGAAAAGCCGGCCTAACGACTCACTGTCAGTTCATTGAAATACTTGTCTAAGGATAGCTCATATGGAAACAATGGTCCACTCTCGCGTAGGGGCAGTACTGCTTGAACCATAAATAACTCTGACAAGCAGTTGCTTGCTTGGTCTACTGGTTAACGTATTGGAAAGCTGATCCGGAGAACTGGGTTCAAATCCTGACGTAGTGATGTTTATATATTTTTTTAAAAAGAAAAATAACTCTTTTCTTTTTTAATTATATATGAATTAGGAAATTTAATAAAATTACTGACCATTGGTTAGGTTACGTCAGAAAAGTCAGACACACCGATTTATCTGGCCGCTTTTAATCTGATCAAGCTAAACAATCTTCCTTATTGATATTTTTGCATGGTACACAGTAAAAGATGCATGTTAATTCAACACTTTTCGGTGTCTCAGTGCGACTACCACTTTTTTGTGTTAAATCAACACAACATGGTGTTGATGATTTCAGTACTAACAACAAGAAAAACCAGTTACGGCTGCAGCGAGATTTAAACATAAGTTGCTCAGTTAGATGTTCAGCGTCTTTACCGTTTGGGCTAAATCGCCAGACAGAAAAGATACTAGATTTAAACAGTATACGGATCAGAAATATGTTGCTGAACCCCAAACACAAACATAGATACTCGCACGACTTATGTCACTGTTTATGTAATTGTTTCGATGTGTTAATTAAGGATCAGAGTTCCCATTCATTGAGAATATGTTCCATTTCTATGAAAGCAAGTGATCAAGATGGCGACAGGCTAACACTTGATGTCTAATCAACAGCGTGTGTTGTGTTGATTTAACACAAAAATGTGGTAGTCACGCTCGAATACAAAAAGGTGTTGAATTAATACAGGCATTTTTTAACTGTGTACGCACTGAATCTGAAACACTATAAGTTAAGTTTAAACTCTAAACGTATTTGTACTTGTTACTAAATAATAATAATAATAATAATAATAATAATAATAATAATAATAATAATAATAATAATAATAATAATAATAATAATAATAATAATAATAATAATAATAATGTATTGGCATACAACTGATTTTGGTTTTAGGAAATCCAGAAAACACATCACCCAATACAGACCCCTGCGGCACACCCATGTCCTATAATACGAACTGGTACACGCTTTTCGAGAAGAATAAGAAAAAACAAAAAACAAATGAATAAACAAAATGAACAACAAAGAAAGACAGAATAAGCATCCAGACGACATCAAGTAAGGACATTACGAGACGAGGCGAGGGGAAATGATTAATGTCACATATATGCTGATGACACAGCCATTATTATTGCTGTTTAAAAAGATTACCTTTTAGAATGTTACATTAACACTTTGTGTTTCATTTTTTTTTTCTTTATTTTTTTCAATAACTAATTTCTTGACTACAGTGTTTTATGCAATAATTTTCTGATGATGTGTTTTCAACACCCATTTAAAGTAACGTTTGAAATACAAAAAAATGAAGAAGAAGAAGAAGATTGAAGCATTGAGCTAAAAGGTTAGGGAAGAAAAAAAACGAATACAATGACGACAGGGAACAGATTTGACGTTTTTGAGTAAGGGCAATAAAACACACCATCAAAAGCTTCTTGCACGAGCTGCTATTGGTCGCAGAAACATACATGCAATGTCTTGTTGGCCGCAGAAAACCCATTCATGTAAGGTACTCAAGGCTAGTTGCGGTCCACCAGGAAAAAGAAAAAAAAAGTGTCTTAGAATAGGATTTCATTCGGGTATAAAGAAGGAGAGAGATGGCTGAATGGCTTGTAATGGCCCTCTAGTGTTCATTGTTCACACACCTTCCAACAACCAATCATTATCACCGTTTCTTCCCTTCATTGTAAGTAAAACTTCACACAATTGGATTTCACTTGGTCTTATATCTAAGAGGAAAGTCAGTCCAATGCTATTATGTATGTACTTAAAAGTACACCTACTTAAAATTAATTATTTTTTTTTCCGTGGATGAAATTTAGATACTCCCCGCGAAATCGTGAATGTTATTTTTCATTGTACTTATTTAATTATTATTTATTGCCTTACCTTTCATTACATAGTTAAGACCATGAAGGCCTTGTCTTTTACTCAGTCATGTTCATAATTTACATAAATAAACTACTACGAAATTTATACTAAGCTTATTCTAATTGGGTAGTCCATTTGCAGAACGTCACATGTCCCCAATAAATTTAGAATTGAGATATTGACATTACGGAGTTCATTCCGTTATATTTTAATATAAATATTACTTAGTAAGATTTTACGATTACAAAATCATCTAAATATCATTAAAATGTAAACGAGAGAAATAAAAATTAAAACTTGAATATATTTTAACTTTCTCAATCTCCTTTTGAATACAAGTAAAATCTTTGTAATTTAAAACTATTTGTAAGAAATTTATAGCTGCAAATTTTCCTTAGCTTTCAAACAGATGAAGTATATATATATGAGGACAATTGGGGAGCTGCTGTGAATTAAAGACAGTGGCGATCACAGTGAGAGCTTCGGCTCTCCTCTTCCAACCCGTCTGGTCAGCGTGGGAGCAGTAGAGAGGCCTCATCCACTAGTGGATTGAATATGGCTGTGATTTATTTATTTATTTATTTATATATTGTCGATTTCTCAATATTTTTTACGTTTGGACAAAGATTGTTTTGGAAATGAATTCCTCAATAATGTAATATTTTATAGTAACAAAAACAACACTACGGTTATGACTTATGAGAGTAGTTACATTGAAAAAAATCACTTACAGACATACAGACATTAACACGTTAAAATTCTAGTGCAGACATACCTAGTAATTAACATTTCACATACCTAATAATAATACACATTAACACAACTAGATAGTCACATAGCTAGACGAACAGATGGAAGGCGGACGACAAATATACTACAATGGATTGCTAGAGGAAAGAAACGACCGAGACGACGCCCAAATGCAAGATGGGTACATGAAATCAAGCGTTTTTAGGAGCTACATGGATTAGGATAGTAGCAGACCGAGATATGTGGAAAGAAAAGGGGCAGGCCTTCATCCAGCAGTGGATAGAAAACGGCTGAATATGATGATGATGACACATTAACATACAACAATCATATAACTAGGATACATTCATATTTTACCCTCACAAAATTTAGCTGACTAGCTTGGTACTTAATGCACGTTTTAGAAAGCTAATGTAGTCTCGTTGCCAAATAAAAATGGTAAATGATTAATATTCCAGTGTGTTTAATTTTGGAAAGCGGCCCCAATAATTTATTTTCAATAATATTCAATTCGTTACAGTCTCGTTCCCATGGAAATGTAAACAGTTTAACATTCTAAAAATATGGTTACAGTCGTATAGAACCTAGTATAATCATAGTGCAAGTTAGAAGGGAATTGGTATGAACACATGATGCGCGAATACGTTTTTTTTTAAGAACTGAGACATGTTTCCATGGAAACGGTAAATAATTAGAAACTCCTAGTGGTGCTTTAACATGGGAGAGTCGTCCACTCTATCATGACTCAAATTTTGGAGAACTTAAAGCGATGGGTGAAAATGTAATTTTTTTTTGTTGTTGTTAAAGTACACTTTTATCATGAAAACAATGCAACTTTTCACTAATCACCAAATCTTTTACAGTCCAGCGTTTCGCAAACTGTGGTCCTCGAGACCTGCCCTTGGATAGCCACAGGGTGTTGTGGTCTGTTGAACCTACCAACTAATAAAATTGGTTCGCACTTGAAAATAGTTTCCGGAACGCTGTTTTAAACATTCTCCAGCTCAATCACTATTCGAGGAATATTATGGCAATAAAATGCTCAAATAATAATAATAATAATAATATTAAATGTGGAAACTTAACTTAGTACGTATATGTCCTAATTATATCAAAAACTGGTATTGTGTGTCCCCAAATCAACAAACCCTCAACACTAAACATTTTGTGTTCTCAACTCAAAGATCCGTCATAATTATTTGATGCATGCCATATTGTTAGATTTCTTCAAACCGAAAGCTAAACTCACTACTTGACATGTCCCCGTAGTGATGTTTAAAATCAACCATTTTGTATGAAAATAAGAATGGAACCAATAGTAGTAGTAGTAGCACACCACGATGACTACGTCATAATGTTTGGAAAAGCTAAACATATTTGTTTACTCTATCACTTCCTTCTGATTTATTGATTTATTTCGTTGCTGAGTGCGTAAAAGCCATGGAAATTTAAGATTGGAAGTAGATCTGCTACCGACTTTTTAGAGATGGATATGTTATATTAAATTGGCTAAACCTAAAATTAGTGACTTCAAATCATCTTTAACTCTTAGATTTCATGATTGAATTAGCTCCGAATTGCATCTCAAATCATTATTCAAGAGATTTCTCAACGAGGAGAGCATA
>JAGDQP010021133.1:0-32200 GCA_022664845.1 Lepisma saccharinum | reverse complement strand
TATATATATATATATATATATATATATAAGAGCTCCTGCGTAGCCTAGTCGGTAGCGCGCTCGACTTCAGTGCGAGCGGTCCCGGGTTCGATTCCCGGTGGGGGCTCAAAAATTTCGGTGTTGACCCAGCATCGTGAGGACAATTGGGGAGCTGCTGTGAATAAAATACAGTGGCGATCCCAGTGAGAGCTTCGGCTCTCCTCTCCCAACCCGTCTGGTCAGCGTGGGAGCAGTAGAGAGGCCTCATCCACTAGTGGATTGAATATGGCTGTGATTTATTATTATTATATATATATAAACTAGAAGTTATATATTTTCTTCATGCCAGTATTTACTTCGCTTGTCTACATGTGTCTTGGTCTTGCTATTGGACTTTCTCCTTCCAGTTTTCATTGCCATATTGCTTACATTATTCACTGTTGTGACAATGTAACATTCCATTTTGGATCATTCATCATCTCTTAAGTACAGAAAACACATTTACCCCAAAAGTTAGGAGATTTGAATACATAATCATATTGTTTTTATATTTTAATCTTACGAAGATTTCACTTTTTTCCTTTTCTCAAATGAATTTCATTTGTAATATTTTCATTGATTTTAAATTCAAACTTCCAAGCGAGAAAGGAGATTTTAAGCAGACAAAATTATTTTATATCATTTTTCTGACTTTCCTAAGTATCAAAATCCTTGTTGCTAAAGAGGAAGAGAATTCAGATAACATACTTTAAGGATTTTCCAGATTTTTTGTATTCGCTTTTGTTAACATAGATATAATGATATTGAACGTTTCTATTATATGTCTCATTATATCACAATGTTCCTATTTAATTGTCCCTCACGGGATGTGATAGGTAGAGCTGATTCAATTCACGGGAATAGCCCAGAGCCAGGTTTTATTATAAATGTGTACAAGTTTCCGAAGTTTGATAAAAAAGACCGTCCGGTACCAATTCTATATACAAATGTTTTAGTTATAACATAACTAATATGATCTCCTTCTGACGTATTGTCGTCTCGGGTGATAGGTTTAAGAGAGGGTCAGCACCACCACGAATGAAGGTGCTTAGAAGGATGCCCCGTTTCCAAGCGAATCGAGGACAAGAACATTGCTCCGAGTCCAAGCAACTCGAGAGCGGACGAGGGTCTTTGGTTATTAGGCTAGAAGGAGTGTGTTCCGGTCCAAGCAACTGAGAACAGGTAAATGCAAGTACACCAGTCCAGGCAACTGAGTGTGTAGGAAGTTGTTCCAGTCCAGTACAAGCAACTCAGAACGGTTTAGAGGGAGAGGAGTTGAGCACCCGATCGAGAGCGAGTGATGCCTGTTGCCCTGATGTCTGGCTTTTTATAACGATGATTTGGGTGTCCCTCCTCCAAGTCCCTCCTCTTCCGACTCTAACGCCATCTTCTGTTTTGCTGTTGAGTTTCTCGTTGTCGTCTGCTTGTTGTTGACATACATCTTACACATGTTTGTTTACATTGTACTACACATTCCACTATCTGTTTATGTTTTGTGTGTGTGTCCGAGACGTGTTTATACGCGCGCGGATCATTTCAATATTTGTAACTTAGTCCGCTAAGTCTGTTCAAAATACTGTTCTGAATACTGAAAAAGCCTTGAAACAATGCTATCTACTGCTCTTTAAAAATCATCTCTCCACAAGATTTATCGAAGAAAAAAAAAACTGAAACTATTCTCTTCAACTTGGGAAGATTTCCGTTCGATTAGAAAATCCCGGATATTGAATACTCGGCGCTGTAATTAAGAATACCCAATTATAGGTGGAAAACGGATTTTCACTTCCTGAATGTGAAAAGAAGAGAAAGAGATGTTAAGGCTACAAGTAGTGAAACTGGCGGTTAAAATGAGATTTCAGTTAGCGAGCTTTTAAAAGTTTTTTCTCAACAACTGAAATGAGCTATTTCCGATGAAGTTGCCTCCCTTAAAATGAGAGTATATTGAATTTAAAGGATTGACGCTTTTATTATTAAGTCAAAGTTTGTGACTAAAATTATGTTAATAAAGTTAACTAAATTTAAAATACAGAATTTTTAGATAAGTTATTTTGTCAGATCAATTCATCCCGGATATATAGTTCATCTTGTGACATTAAAATATTGAATTCCTTTTTCGAGGCCTTCCGTTTTGTAGAAACACTACTTTTCCTGCGCTGTTACAAATTTTCAGACAGTTGCCTGGAAAAAGATAGGCAAGTATTGTTACCTGGAAATTTCCAGTAGCTCAGCTAGCATTTTCAGAAAAAAAAACGAAGCCTGAAACGAGATCTGAGCACGGGTTGTTTAGTGAGAAGTACAACATTTTACTGACTGAACTAAACTGCCACTGATAAGAATATACAAGATGAAAGCAGTATACAGGGTCAGAAATACATCGCCCGAAACCGGAAAACACACACAAAGGCTCTCCTACGACTTACGTCATGTTTTAATCACTTGTTCTATTGGTCAATTAAGGATCGCAATCCCAATTCACTGTGAACGTTACTGTTAAATCTTAAACCTTGTATGTAAAATATAACATCGATTTTTTTCTTTCTATTCAAAAGCCACTATTACCCTTTCGTTTCTAGAGTCGACATATACAGGGTGGTAACGGAACGCTTCGGTAAACTTCGAGGGCTTGTAGTACACGAAAGAAGCACTAGTCAACTGGGTGGAAAACTGGAAATTCGTGCGCGTTTTGGAGATACAGGCTGTCGAAAGCGTGGGTAAATGAATTTTAGAGCTTCATATTTCTAACACCATAGACAGTAGAGCTGATACGGTTCAGTATTGTCAACGACTTTAAATCTGCACTATCCAAAATTGTATATTTCAATATTCTGCAATCGATTCTTTGAAGGAACTAGAGAGATTGCCAGAAATTCTCTGAAGTAAAAATAGGTCGAAACGAGAGTGAATGGGACGGTTTTCCAACAGGAAACATAAATTAGTTTCCGCCAAGTCAAGCAAGTTCCATATGCTGAACGATTTTCTAAAAATATATGTGGTTTCATAACAATCAGGAGTAAGAATTGCATACTTTCATCGAACATTTTGTTTATTTATCAACGAGATTGCATATTAAGATGGGGCCTAAACCCCCTTTTTAAAAATCGGTAACGGGTTAGTGCGGAAAAGTTGTGGTTAGCCGTCAATAATAACGTGTTACAATCGTTTTGGCTTAGGACAATATCTTACGGCTACGCATTTGCCTCAAAATTGCAAATTTTCGATAACAATTTCAAAATTTTAGATTTTTAAAAATGTTCATAACAACATTATTTTCATGACTATTATAGATAGTTCGTCTATAACAGAGGAAAGGAAGACATGCTATGGGGAAAATACCCATCAGAAGTGTATTGTCGGACGGAAATATTCTGGTAAATATGCTGTATAAACGTATTTTTTTGCTACTCTTACGCACTACTTCGTTCATCGTTTGTTGTATGAGGTATACAAACGTTAGGAATATAAAATAAAATTTTCGTCGTTATCAACATTTTAAAAATCTCAAATTTGAAAGTTTGGGGCAAAGGCGCAGCCATAAAATAGTGTCCTAGGCCAAAACAATTTTAACATGATATTTTATTGACGGATAATCACAACTTTTCTGTACTACCCCGTTACTGGTTAAAAAAAAAAAAGTTTTTAGGCTCCACCCTATCGCATTCCATTGCCTGGTTGGATGCCGGTGATGACGCATGTCATCTTTACTCTCACGGACAGTCGTTTACTTCATGCTCATTTCAACCAAAACGCTAGTTTCTAAGATTGCAGAGAAAACGTGCTACTTCCTTTGAGGAATTTCTTGCTCATCCGTCGCACAAATTTTGCAATATGTCCTTTAAAAAAAAGAAGAAGCAGGATTAAAGTGTGTGACATTACGATGTCTCATATGTGTTCGTGGCCTTAGCAACATGAACCTCTAAAGTTCATTTTTCCACGCTTTCGGCAGCCTGTAGCTCCAAAACGCAGCCGAGTTTTCACCCTGTTGATGAAAGTTTTTCTCTCTATTTTCTTTTTGAGTGTCTTACTATCATACCTCGATGTTTGTTCGAGCATTATGTTACCACTCTGTATATAGATGAATCAGAATTTTGTATAATTCGTTCTGCCACAATCTGTAGAACAAAAAATATTCTGTATTCCATAGACAACGTTTCTCTTTTCTTTTTCTTTTTTTTTACAAAGACTTCCACCACCTAATCAGACGGATGATTAGAGTTAAAATGTTCCCAGAAAATTTCGTTGTAGTGCTTGTAATTGCTGATTGTATCTCAACAAGTTAAAGTACACACAACGATTTGTCTGGTGGAGAAGCCATTTGTACTTCTTACCTTATCGGTCGGCTTTAATAAGAAAAAATATCAAACATATAATTATCGAAAGTTAACTAATTTAGCGATCAGTGTAACTTTTTCCATTTTGAAATTACAATAACTACAGATGCCACGAAATCAGTGTAAATTCACAATAATCATTTTACATAAGACCAATATGTATCCCAATTTAGTCCAATGTTCAAGGTATCTATATTAATAAAATAGCTAATGAGTTTAATACTCAACAGTACAATTAGGGGGCTATCTATTAAACTCCACCTAGCGTGGTTCAGCTTTTTGGATCGACACTTTTACCAGGTGAATGTCAGGAAGGTATCTCAAGTAAGATCTTGCCTGCTACTTGACCCATCCTCGTTCACTCCAGAGTATTACTTCCTTAGAATTTTGTTGGATTTATACCATAACTTCCATTCTTATCTGTTAATTTAAAATTTAATTTATTAAACCTATTAAACACAAACAAGTCAGTGGTTAAGGTATGTAAACTCATTAAGAAATATCGACATTAGGAAATCTTCATGAATATTATGAATAGCAAAAAATCCCTTTTTCAGCAGACTCATTTAACATATGCGCATGCGCTGATTGCGAACACTGAGCACCAGGCTCTGGAGAAGTGATAAGAAAACCATAAAGAATAAACCATTGTAAACTATGATTCTAATTTAAATTACGTTAAAGTTGTAACAATTACAAAGTAATTTTATATTCACAAAATACATTTTCAACTGTTCTGTCACTAACTCAACGTACGATGAGATTGTAAAAAATTACACAGTACTTGTAAATTCACAGCATACGCTTTTATCTGTTATATGAAAACTCAAATTATGATAAGTTTGTAAATATTGCTGTTCATAGCATGAGTTTTAATAGCCTATTATTATTACACAGTACATGTAAATTCATGCAATATGATTTCAACTGTTCTATCACTAAATTACATAGTAATTGCACATAATCGAATATACTTTTAAGCGTCCTAACACCAATAGCACAACTATATTGTTGACTATATAATTTGCCCGCCCGTTGGTGCGGGGTGAATAAAATATGTTGTCACCCCACATTATGATGGGGTTGAACTTGGACTTACTATTCATCTCAGTGACCCACCGAAAACTATGGATTCGACACTAATATCAGTCGTTCTCTATTAATTTTACATGTCACCCCTTCCCACCCCACCCCTTCCTAAGGGTGTTAGGGATACCAAATTTGACCCCTTAGAAGTAGTCAACCCATCGAACAACTTTGTAGGGTGGGTTGCCGCGTGCTTCGCTTTTTATTGTTATCACCACCATTGGAATTCAATAGACAATTAGATGGTCGACTATCTCTGAAAATAATAATTTTAGAATCAAAGTGATATGGTAACTTCTCAGTTCGGTCCAGTGTCTGATCATGTGCGAAAAATCATTCTAATCACTCAAGCACTTTTTGCGTGATGTTCACGCAAACATAGTCACTTCCAATTTTACATATTCAGATAAATACTGTTGTACATATTCGACTTCTGTTCGAGTGCTCTAGTGAATCCGCAAGATAAGGAAAAACAACGTCAAGAGCTGTTCTTTTTTTTCTTTCTCAAAAATAGTTTTCCTTGCTGACACTAATTGCTTTTAGCTTTGAACCAATTAGCTGCAGTTTCTGTTGTTGCGATTTTTTTTCTTGCTACGTTGTGGTGTTCAAGGGTCAACCATAGTCAGTGCATTAGTCATAACTCCTTACCTTTAAAGCCCTTTTAGAACATTTGTTAACTATTAAAGATTCTCCCATTAGTGCTGGATTGGGAAATATTTAATATTCGTTATTTCTTTATCCGTATAAAAGTAGTTCTGGCGGAAGAATTAAACAACTTCATTTTTGGTCCAAATTCAGATTTTAATGTAAATATCATATATTGTTCTTTTTAGGTTGATTTCGAAGAAAATATACCTATTGAGATCGGTACGATATGAAAGTGTATATTTATATATATCTGTATATATATTTATATATTAACACGCTAGCGGCCATAATTTTGAAGATATTTGAACCAAATTTTTATATGTTGTTTCTAGGCTTAATAGCTCGGTTAAGTTCGTTAATGAGCAAAATCGGTCGCCATCTTGGATCCAAAATGGCCGCCGAACCCATTGTTGTATAGAATACACAGCCTAAACCGCTGGGGCTATTGAAATCAAATTTGGCATAAAGGTACAACATCACTTTTTGATTATGAAAATGTTACCTAATGAGTTCAAAGACGCCATCTTGGATCCAAAATGGCGGACCTAAAAATCCATTTTCCACACCGTTTGAGCTAGAGATACGAAATTTGGCATAAAGGTGCATTATGACGAGTAGCTTAGGGAAATATCACAACATTTGGGAAAAGTCGCCATCTTGGATCCAAAATGACCGCCCAAAATCCCATTTTGCACATCGTTTGAGCTGGATAAATGAAATTTTACTTGAAGTTGTACTATCACAAGTAGGTCACGACAAAATAAGAAAACTTTCAAAAAGTCGTCAACTTGGATCCAAAATGGCCGCCCCAAAAACCCAATTTCCAAATCATTGAAGGTAGAGAAACGAAATTTTCAATGAAGGTGTATGACCAAGAGTAGGTTACAATAAATGGGGCAAATCTTCCCTTTGGGGGGCGCAGCCAACCGTGGGAGGGTGAAGATGTACTCCGTGGTGGTGTAGTGCTGCAGGGAGATTTTGGTTAAGATAAAGGAGGCGCATCCTCTCAAAAGCACTGAAGTTGGGGGGCAAGCCCCGGTTCCCAGCGAAACTTCGAAATCTACCTCAGCCTGTAGGTCTACCGAAAGGGATTTTTTTTGTTTGTTTTCAGCTGGTGCAAGAGCTATTCAAATGCATTGTTTCTAACAGGAGATATTAATGCACTGGATATCAGTGGTAGTATTCAACCGAGGTAATAACCGGTTAGCACCAATTGTAAATTCTGTTGCAATGAGATATAACTATAAATATTTTTGCCACCTATTTTTTTTTCACAGGCATCATATTTTACAAGAACCGAATTAAATAAAAGAAGCCACAAAAAATCACAAATGCCTTGCTGAAAATGTGTTTTAGACTTCGGTCACTCCCACTAGCTTAAATTATCGAAATTTATAACTTTGTAAATTAATTTTTAATTGAAAGCTGCAGAGATTACAAATTAATTTTTAAAAAAATGTGAGGAAAGGGTTTTTAAAATCTCAAATCGTAAGTGCATTTTCAAGGATACTTAAATACAAAATAGACAATATAAACTTTATCTGTAGTTCTTTTCATTCTTGGCGTTGGAAAAAATTAAATCTGGAAGAACTAGTACGTCGCACCTAGAAAAAAATCAAGGATAAAAAAAGACTGGTTTTGGGAACCCATACACAGCCTAAATGGCTGGAGTTAGACAAACGAAATTTGGTATGAAGGTAGATCATCATTAGTAGGGGACGAAAATTATACAAAATGTCTCCAAAGACGCCATCTTGGATCGAAAATGGCGAACCCCAAAATTCATTTTCAACACCATTAGAGCTAGAGAAATGAAATTTGGTATGAAGGTGTATTATCACGAGTAGATCACGAAAATATAAGAAAATATTTAAAAAGGTCAGCATCTTTAATCCAAAATGGCAGCCTCAAAATCAATTTTTCAAACCACTGAAGCTAAAAAATAAAACAAAATTTGGTATGTAGGTGTACCATCATTAGTGTGTTACAATAAATGGGGCAAATTTATGCTATGGGGTCGCAGCCTCCCTGGGAGCTATGGGGACTGATCTGTACCATGGGGGCGCAGTTCTCATTCTTTCCTCCGATGTGTCGTTTAGCTTCCAGTACTATGCCACTTTGAGTACGTAGTTTGATCCTACTACGAGTTAGGCCTTTCACTTTCAATCGAGAAGAACATATTTTTCCCTGTGATGGGCTATACTCTTCTACAAACTACTAAAAACAAATAGTCAATTCAAATAATTGAAAGACGAACACAAGTGGTATGCCTTAGATTCGGAAAGTGACAGAATTCTCAAAGTTTGTATAAACATTTTGCACACACATAATTAACATTACAAGAGTAAAGACTATGGATCTTTTTTAAATTGAATTCGAATTTTATCTATGGCCTTTAGGCATCTAATGCTCAGGCCGGGATAGGGGAAGGTGTTGGCCAGGATCTACGTTGAAGGTGTCATTCCGGCACATGCCTAGTGTGACTGAGGAAAATCCCTGGGAAAATCTCAGTCAAGATGATCAGCCGCTGAGATCGAATCCACGACTTCCCGAATGCTACGACAGCGCTCTACCACTGAAGTAAGTTACCACTTCATATCTAATAGTTCTTACATTCGTGCATCATCTATTCTTTTTTTTCTTTTTTTTTAATGGAAGGAAACTGATTGATATTACAATGAAAGGAGACTATAATCTTTTGGGTATCTGAATCACCTATCTCGTCCGTCTTTTCCTCACCCTTCGGTCTTCCGTACTACGGAAAAGATTTTAAATACTGTATCATATTTGTTGGGGTGTTTCCAATAGAAATGTAAAGTCCATCTTATGCCCTTCAAAGTGTTCCTCTTAAATGAACAGTGAGGTTCATGACCAGGGTTAGAATATTTAAAACAAAAATGTTTTAAACAGATGTTTGAAACGTGTTTTAAACAGAGGCGATTTAAAAAACAAAACATTTTGAACATTTGTTTTAAACGATGTTTTTAAACTGTGTTTAAAATGTGTTAATTTTATTTTTCTTCTTTGAAAGAATCATATTATTCTTGAGACTACGAAAGGGTGTGTTTTTACCAGTGAAACATATGCGATTTGTCCTGTGTGAAAACTAGTTTCCAAAATAATCAATATTACGGTGCCGCAATCCTACAGACGGAGACATAAAATGCATTCTTTTGATTTGTCCTGTATCAGACTAAATACATCGTTTTCAAGTTAGATATCAAAGAAGTCTGATGCAAAAGTGGTTAAGCCTGACGCTATGTAAACAGAATGTTTGCTAAAAGTGTATACAAAGTAATCTTGAGAAAACAAGAGCTCTGCACGTTCAAAATTCACTTTCTGCAAGACATAACAAACTATGGGCATTTGTGTACATCTTTTAAGCTTGTTGTGCACAAAATAGACTATTTCAGAGCAGATATATAATAAGTATTACTAATGCATTTTGACATAATACCTATAAAATAATAGCTTCTTTTATTTTATAATCGATGTTTTTACCAATTTTAACCAAAAGGATGTAATAAATTCTTATTCTAGAGTGTCCTTAGATTACTCATCAAATTTAGTACTTACTAAAATTCGCTGACAAGGCTATTTATTACCTACATTCAACAAAAACTGTTATAGGCGGTAGCGCGTCTGACTACGAATCGGATTCATATCCTGGCCAGGACACTGGAGAATTTTCCTTCACTGTTCCCATGCCTGGCGCTCTGAGGTATACTTACTTAGCCTTCTATCAAATTCAGTACCATAGTGTCCTTGGTGTTCCTGGGCACTTTGGGAGATAAAGGCAGCATAGCGTAGGACTGACCATCCCACCTTACTACCTACCGTTCATCGAGAATATGTGGAGCGCTAGCCCCTCATTCCCCATGCGTCATTCCCCATGCGTGTGCATTGCATAGCGTATATGTTTACCTTTTTACCTTTTATATAATAAATAGCTTTGTCATTGAATTTTAAAACATAACAAATTTCACCAAATTTGGTAAAATAGAATCTACAATTTCTAGTAAGTGAGTCTTGAAACGTTATAAAGGCTACTGCAGATGGAGAACGCCTACCAATTTTTTATTTTTAAGAAAATGTTTAAAACGTTTTAAAACATGTTTTTTTACAGTCTATATAAACGTGTTTAAAACAAAAGAAACAAAAAATACATGTTTTAAACATGTTTTTTTTAAAAAAAAACAAAAACATTTTTTTTAAAACCCTGTTCATGACCGAATGCTTGTTCTGCTTTAGGTGAACTAGATGCTAAACTACGGATCATTGTTTACAGCGTTGTGTATGGTAAGAGGAAAGCTCTCATTTCATGCATTGATGTTATTCATATAATTCATGAAATCATTGATGGAAATGTCAAAGTTGATTACTTTACTCAAATATGACAATGTAGCTCCTGTCTGTATAAGGGGGAAGCAGTAACGTAGGAAGGCCACATCTTGGTGGTTGCATCCAATACAAAAATATATTTCACATTTTGCTCTGATGATTTTCAGTTTTAAGTGGATCGTGGTGGCCTAAAGGTTAGTGTGCTCACCTCTGCTTAGAGGTCTGTACTGGCTCGGGCCTATACAAAGCATAGATCACCTCGGGCTCGGGCTGTAAAATTTTAAATATACAATAATATTTCTCGGGCTATCCGTGTGCAATGGAGGGAAAAACTAACTGTGCGGTGGATAAAAAGAAAACTAAAAGCAACAGAAATAAATATGCTTAGCTTGAAGAAAGTGGCTTCATGTCCACTTTGAATTCCATTTTGTTTCTCATCCAAAACAGGTCGAGATAAACTAACTTGAGATTTTGGTTCATGTGGCTTGTCTGGTAACTCTAAAACTGGCAGACCTTCTACATTTGTTTAACTTTCCCCCATTCATATCGCAGAATTCCCCTCAGTTTTACCACAAGAATACAGGTGTAGTACAAATACGTCGCTACATTCTCCAGTTTTGACTCCCTAAGACAGAGATTACCGAAGGATATCAGACAGGTAGGTGACTAGATTATGCCATAGCTATAGTCCACATAAAATAAATTAAAACCCCAAGACTGGCTGCGTTGCCTTCAAAACTGTAATTTATACATATGGTGTAATCAGTAGTGTAGTTGACAGTTTTGGCGCCCGCGGCAAGGACACTTTTGACTCCTCATTCATTTTCGAAATCTTTAAAATGTAACAGAAATTTCAGTTAAACCTGTTGCACCCACGTGTAAAGTTGGACAAAAGTTGCTTAAAATACCACACATATTCCCTTTATCCTCAAAACATGGTAAAAATAAACGAATAGTAATTTTATTTGATTAGTAAATTCGTAATGATAAGTAGTAATGATGACCCCAAAGCCATACTTTAAAGTCAGTCAAATAATTAGTTGTTTATTCATTTACATTAATAAAAGGCAAAATGGTGATAGATTTCCCATCCGTTGGCCTTCAAGCTTTCGTTAGACCCCTGTTAAAAATTTACCAATGAGTTCTCGAATTAAAATTTTCTACGCCATGTGATTCCTACATTTTACGTCATAGTTGTAAATTGATAACACTTTGTCTGTGTGTCACATCTGTTCAAAACTACGTGCCACTTAGTTAGCAATGTCACGAGATTACCAAGTATTACCCAATTGTTTATAGTATCAAGTAGTGATACTTATTTTCCACCTTGGTCTTATCAGTAACCAAAGAATTTAGATGTATTCTTGTAGTGGAAAATATTTGTCGGTGAAAATATTTATCAGTAATGTCGGTGGATTTTTCCACACTGTCAGCCTGGTTTCCATTACTAGCTACTAATTGAAAACATTTAACAGTGACGGGTAAAAGCACTGGGCCACATAAGCGGTATTACGCAGTATGTTAATTTCTTTTCACTGTACTGTTTTGCCACCGTGCAAAGTTTCAGCCGATGCGGATTAGCTTCTTTTGTTCTCATGGCGCGTCACACTGCCAAAATACTGATAGTGTAAACAGTTTCAGATGAACTAAACAGTACTGGTCGAAAATTCATGTGGCGAGAAAATGGCTGCGGCGTAAAAACCGCTCGTGTGGCTCCAGTCTAACAAAGTAATTTACAAATTGCTAATTTGCGCATGTAAAGTTTTTTTTTGCGCATGCTAATTTGCCATCTGTCTGTCAGGAACAGTACAAACAAAACCAGATTATGAAAAGAGCACAGCAATGCGTTGCAGTGAACGAGAGATTCAGAGAGAGACGGCGGCGAATGACCAATTTTATTTCACACTCACACAGGTGCGGCAGCGGCGTCTGAACAAGGTGCAGTTCGTACGCCGGCGTGCCGAAAATACATAGAAAATAATGCACTCGCGACACCAAAATAAAATACAGAACGTTGGGGAAGGGATACGGATAAAGTTGAGAATTTAGAGGAAAAACCGGTGGCCAAAATTGGCAACCACGTGTGATTGGTGGCCGTGGTGCACCAATTTTACATGATTTTTAAACACTGGAAATATTGTAACTTGAACCTGACAACACTGTAGGTAACTCAGCAGTGTGGTCAACCGATAAAATGAAACCTCTTCTACATAACTGATCAACGATTCGGTTCAGGGACGACTTCAGACAAGGAATGATAACCCTTCAGCTTTCTGCCTGAATTATTGAGTTGATAATGTCCTTTCCATTCTAAATTGCTAAACATATTAACTTATCTATGGAGTAAGTAAGCAAGAAAGTTCTGTAGCTTTTTCACCCACCACCTTCGAACATCAAAATTTCACCTAAGACGTACCTAGAAGATCAAAAATAGTCCCCATCAGCATCGACGACCTTCTGCCAACGTTCTGGAAGGCCATGGATGCCATCGCGGTAGAACTTGGTGGGTCGTGAAGCGACGAAGGTATCAAGTGCATTTTGCACCTCTACTAGGGATTTGAACTGGCGTCCTCTAAGGTGATTGTCCAAGGAATGGAACAGGTGAAAATCGGAAGGTGCAATGTCCGGGGAGTATGGCGGATGCAATAGTGTTTCCCATCCAAGGTGTAGAATGGTGTCCCGGGTCATCCTAGCCACTTGGGGCTTAGCGTTGTCCTGTAACAGGAGACCCCTTTGCGATTCAGAAGTGATCCAGAACTTTGAGTTTTTCTTGAACACGGCTCAACTGCTGACAGTACACAGTTGCATTGATGCTCTGACCATCTGGTAGCAGTTCTCGATGCACTATGCCGCGAGCAGTCCACCAAACACACAGGAGGACCTTCTTCTGGTGCTGTGCTGATTTCGGCTGTTTTGGAACCGGTTCATGGGATGCTAACCAATGACGACGGCGCCGTGAAACTTCGTACAGGACCCACTTCTCATCTCATGTCAACACCCTGTCCAGAAATGGTTCCTTCCTCAGACGAGACAGCAAAGAGACACAGGTGTCTGTTCGCGTTGCCTTCTGGCCCGGAGTCAAATCATGTGGGACTCATCCACCCAAATTGTAGTGCTTCCAAAGTTGATGGAGGTGCTATCGAATGGTTTCTCCACTCACAGTGAATTGTAATCCCAGTTCCTCACATATCTGACCACTGTTCGCCTCAATTGGTGCCTGAAGATCTTCATTTGGTACCTGTGTTGGTCTTCCTGGACGTGGTTCGTCTTCGAGTGTTTCGTCACCGTCCTTAAACTTGGTATACCACCGCTGCACGGTTACCACCGCTGCACTGTCCGCGTAGTCACGACACCCACACCAAAGGCTTGGCATATCTTCCGCCCCGCTGCAGCTGCGTTTGACCCCAGTTTGAACTCGTACAGCATACACGCCCTTATGACGCTCTGTGGAGGTCCCATGTTCACTCTGTCCTTCCGCACGTTCACGGTGTAACTGAACTGCCACAACCAGGTAGTATGTTGGCTATACCCACACCAACAACTGACCCTCGCCTGATTTCCATTCGCATTTAACTCACGGTGTGAAGGCCAATTGAACACAGACCTCCACAAAAAGGGACAAAACTTTCTTGGTTCCCTTATAGATAAAACATTATGTTTACATTTTATTTTCGTGATGAAAATTAATGGCAATAGAAAGAAAATATATTCTGAAAAGGTTACCATCATGTGAGAGTAATTAACTTAATTCATTGTAGCCGAAGCATAGTACAAAGAAACAGTCACTACTAAACTTAAATAGCGTGCTCTTATATTATAAATTTCGTTGTAGATTCATGAAGAAAAAAGAAACTACTAATAGTATTTGTGCTGAGATATTATGGAAAATAATGTCAAAATGTAACTGGAATGTGCCGGCTGTTTGCCGATAGTTCTACGGTTGTAGAGTTCCATTCTTTCAGGAGTCAGGTGCCTCCAAGGTCTTTCAGACTGTCGTGTGATGCTCATCTGTGTGCACCAGACCCAACGCTACATGTATTTTTGATCTCACGTGCTAGGATCTTCTTTCGATTTCATCATGGACTTCAAAGTGAAACAAAGAACTGACAGGGAATTTGAAGTGAAATTAAAGACAAAATCGGATATTGAAAACCTTAAAATGCCTCGTGTCGAATCCGTAGGACTAACCCAGCGTTTTCGAGAGGCACTTGCGATTCAAGAAGGGCACAGCAGTGGTGAAAAGGAACTAGAATCCGGGACGCTCGTACACCAGCACAACCCCTGGCAGTGTCAGAAGATATCAACAAATGTTTGGTAGGAGTTACGGAATCACAATCCAGCCAGAAGATTGCTGGCATTATTAGAATATAACTTAAAGCACTTACGTGATTTTCAGAGCGATAACAACATACATGACACCGCTGCAAAGTTTGTATGTTCGTGTCTCTTCAGAAAGGGAATACCATCTGGCAATAGCTCCTTCAACAAGCTAATGATAACTCAACTTTAATCTCAGTTCTTATCACAAGGGGATGAGAAACCGGCGTATGCCTACGTCTCTTAGGAAGTGAGTCTAAAGGGACGTTGTTTTAACAAGTTAAACCAGACTGAATCGCAGAAAATATTAGGCGCAGTTAAAGAGGGCTATTGAAGGATTGCGGAATCGGTAGTATTATTGCATCAACGCAGAAGGGGACTACCTTAAAGTGGATGGAAACCAGATTCAAACTAGTTACATAAGCTATATAAAAAAATAGTTATTGAATTTGATTGAATTGCATTTTGTTTATGACCTTCAAACATCTTTGGCTCAACTAGGGTAGTTACGTTTAATTTTTATATAATTCCCTACATACTTGATTTCTTTATATAGGAGGGTCATATTTAAAACGAGAATCGTTTTGTCATAAGGTGATAACGACTTATTGTAACTCAGAATCCTCGGTTTTATAATCAAAATATATGATAAATTATTTTAGCATAATCTCCGTTGACAACTAATCATTTTCTAAGAGCGGAAAACGAGCCTGGCGATCCCCTTCCTTGAAGAACCCTGGTGCCTGTTTCTTAAACCAGATGTTGAATATGAATATGGAAAAGACGTTGTTATCGGTCTGCATGCGTTCCCGCTTAAAAATTATTGGAATTTCGAAGAAGACGGAACTCGGAACTAACTCAATTATTCCTTTTCTGTTCTGTCAAATGCGTTATCAACAACAGTTTTTTCAATTCTTTGGTGAAGAGAGACGGGAATTCAGATCTTTCTTCAATATTCATCATTGTTTCACATATTTGCCTCACTCATTACACCTTCTCCACTTACTTCAACTAGTGGTTGTTGAAATGTCAGCTGAGCGAATATTTTTGCACTTGAAATCGAGAATCACTGAGAGCACCACGGCAATTGGTGGCTGAAATGGTTAAATAAAATTCTACTGAGTAATCGCGTCTGATACTCTGAAGAGATGTGGACTGACTGATACAGTCTCAGACAAGACGTTTTCTCAAACGTTGAAGTGCACAACATTTACTTGTAATGTTAGTACAAAGGCTGTTTAGAAGTGGATCGCCATTTTTGTACCTCACACTAGTACTAAATTTTGGACTGGAGTAAACATACATTCTTCATTCAAAGTACTCTCCATCGGAAGCGACTCATCTTTGCAAACGATCCACGAGACTTGCAATCTCATCCCTGAAGAAATCTAGTCATATACCAACAGGCTATTGTAGATAACCAACTGCTGGTTATTGTAGATGGTCAGCAATGGTCAGCATGATTAATCGGAAAACGTTGAACTGTCTGGTAAGTTCCTTGACCTTGGAGCATAGATTGACCTCCATATAAGTTCTTTTTAAAACTTTATTAACCATCCTTGACCTGCGTCATCTACATTCCTTATCTTGGAGACTTTGATTCCTGGTATGAAAGGTTTCAACCTTGCAACGCACTGTCCGTTCTGAAATTGAGTCTACGCCTCATATCATCATCACAGTACAATACGTTTCTGCAACCTTTTGTCTCAGTTTGAATTCATTACAAGTAAATCACGTTTTTCCAACGCATTCTAACATATGCTATTGTTACAGCTAACAGTTTGAACTCCTGCAACAAAATTACCTGCAAATCACGCTGTTCCAGTACGTTGCACACAGTTTTGTAAACAAGGCATGTGAATTTTTTTTTTATTTAAAAGCTGTTCTAGTACATTGGTATATATAGACCCTATATATATATATATGTGTGTGTGTGTGTGTCAGCATTACCACATTTGTGTCCTTTTCTATTCCGACCATTTTACTTTATTCAACTTTTATGGTCTTTTCCTCCTAACTCTGGCAAATGTATGAATAACCAAAAAACGATTTCACCGTTACACAACGTATAAACAGCAGTTCTGCCTCTGTTACCTTACAGTTTGCCCTTTTTTCAGCCAAGCTGTAACTGTTTCCATTACAATGGTTTTACCCACAACACTGAAATCCCCAAGAGAAAATCTCATCATTTTTGTTTAGATGAAAAACGTAAAGGGAGACTAGGAAACAAAGACGGATTACCAACAACGACTCGGTAACAATCTGCTTTGGTCTCTGCCAGAGGGCGCGCGTGCTTCTCGTAAAATCGTTGCACACCATGCCTGTAGTGATTATATGTGTCGCCTAGGATAGGACAAAGCCCCAAAAAGGCACAAAATACAACGAACAGAGGAAGGAAGATTTTGTGCGACAGGATTACATTCTGCGGTTACGGGGTTACCATGCCAACATTTCTTCAGTCAAATGCGCGGGAACCTGACACTTCTGCCCCAAGCGATTAAGATCGAATTTTGCACATGCCATTGGCGAAATGAGAGAGAGACAGATCCTGGCTAGGGACTCTGTGTGGGAGAGCGCGGTGGGGGCGGGGGGAGAGGAGAAGAGATTTTCACTTCCATGGCAACCGACTGCTGGAGAAGAGGAAAGAAAGAGGAAAGACGCCTGATGATGCTGAGAATGGAGAGGCGGAGATTTTTCCTTGCCAAACATTAGTCTCTTCCCCAACCTTACTTTTTTTTTCATCTTTAGCGATGCTTTCTTTTTTCTATCTTCGTGATGCTTTCTTATTTTTCTTCTTTCGTTAATTTTGCTTCCCCCTGGAACGTGGAAGACAATGATAAACTTGTGCACACACTGTGTAACACACGATGAGATGAGAAACTTTATTTTGTTTTTGTGCCGTCCAACGGCAATAAATCTTCAAAATTATGTCTTAAATTTATCATCATTACCGAAATGGAGCATTGTAGTAAAACTGGTTTTAGTAGTAATTGTAGTCGTGGTGTGGTAGTAGTAGTAGTAATCCTACGTAATCAACAGTTCTTTAGAATATTTTATAAAAATAAATATCACAAGATCATGTTCCTGCGCAGAACTGAACTTTGAACCTTCGTCCTTGGCACATGTTATAGTATTGGGTTTATTATGTATATTTGTATGTGCAGACTCGTGTGTTTGTTTATATCTATCTACCTGTGTGTTTGCTTTAGCTGAACATATATATTTATGTTTAATTACACACACACACATAAAGAGAAGCACACAGATGGAACTGTGTGCATTTTTACTCCCACACGTGTTCTGCATGAAAGTTGCTAACTAACACCAGCCACAGCTAACAAACATACAAAAGATGAATTTACATTCCTATTTAGGTCTCGTAATAACGAAGCTACGAAAAAGGAACATGATTATCCTGCTCAGGCCGTCTGCCTTTACAGAAAATTTATCTCACAAGGAAACTGTTTCCGGTGGGATACGAAAATCTGCATGAAACTTGCAGAGTGCATTGATTATGTATTCAAATGAACACTACTGTAATACTACGTTTCGGAATTTAGCGGAATACGAGTTATAGGACTTTAGTTTTCGAAATTTTGTTCGGAGCCCCTGAAGGGCAGGCAACACTTCATACATGTGTATTGAAGTTAGGCATTTCCCATTCACTTTAGATAAAATGTTGCACTGAAGATAATTTAAATCTTAGATTAAAGTTATTGATGAAGTTGACGTGTTAATTAATTACTCTGATCCCTACCAAATGCGAGTATTATACAAATACAGGGGAATCCAAAGGAAACTTCCCATCCCAACCAATTGATTTCCAGCAGAATCCAGACAAACGCCTCTTTTAATTTCAGGTATCATCGTGGTGTTTGTGAGGTAATACCCCATCTGTCATCATTAGTACAAAACAACTCCTGAAAACATCACTGTGATAAATTAAAAAATGTTATATCATATTTTGTGATCCAATAGCACCCAACCCCTGTGATGAATTCGTTGATGCTGCGAATTCATATCAGTATTACGCGTTGGGAAGAGGAAGCACGTGGGTTCGAACCCCACTGCCAAATAGTGTAAAATATTACTTCACTTATCAAGTTTCACTTTATATTATTTGGGAGTTCCAAACGCAGTTTTCAAAGAAACTAATAAATAATACCATGCTTTTGTAAATAGAACCTAAAGACCATTGACACGATTTGTCATTGAACCATGTTGTCATTTAAGAAAATTTCACTTATGGCAATAGACCACATTAAAATGGGACAGCATGCAATATTTCACCACGATTGCACATTTCCCCTGAAATTAAAAGGGGCGTGTGTTGGGATTCCTCCTGGAAATCAATTCGTTACGATGGGATGTTTCCTTTGGGTCACCCTATATTTATATAATATTCGCATTTGTCAGGGATAAGAGCAATTGATTAAAATGTGAACTTAATCAATAACTTTAATCTAACATTTGAATTATGGTATCTTTAGCGCAACCTTTTTTTATAAAAATGGATTGGAAATGCATAATTTAAAGACATGCATGAAGTGTTGCCTAACTTTAAGGCGTTCAGAACAAAATATCGAAAACTTTGAGGTGTTGTAACTCGTTATTCACTAAATTCCGAAACGTAGTACTACAGGAGTGTTCATTTGAACATATCATCAACGAACTCGAGAAGTTTCATGATGATTTATCGTGTCCCACCAGAAACAGTTTTCTTGTCAGAAAACACAAGGTGTCTAAGGGACCGAGAGATGGTTGAGATTTCAATAGAAAGGTGTTGACTAGACTAACGGAAGCGGAACCGTCTTATTGGTAAAGTGGGTCAGTGTTGTTAACCCTTTTTAAAATTAAGTTGTACAAATTGTTTCCATTCCATTAGATCTATCAGCACCACGTTTTTACTACTGCTAGTACTAGCTTACTGCTCAAGTACGTTATGAACGAGAAAGACGAGTTCCAAACCGTTATCCGTATTATTTGGCGGCTGGTCTAGTGAGTGCATCATCGAATTGATAACTGAGTGGCCGAGATTCTATTCCCGGTAAGGGATAAAGCTTTTTTCACAACAAAGTTTTTCTATGTACTTATAAATAATTGCTTCCTTTGCTTCATTTTGAAGTTTCAGCATTTTATACATTTCACGCAATTAGATTAGATTGGTTAAAGTCAAGTCGTATTAATCTTATACCCATTTTCAACATTTCACACCAATTCACGGAACTAGGTTTTTTCACTCAAAGTTCACATTTAACGAAAAAAAATATTGTTAACTCCCTGTGTATATCCCACGAGACAAACATTTATTCTAGGGATATGTTTTGCATAACCAGTGAGGGTATTAAAATATCTGCTGGATATCCCTAATACCCAGCATACTATAAACATTTGGATGAATACATAGGGTAGAAATAATTTGCTGTGAGTAAGCAAGCAAACTTTGATGAAAAAGAATTAAGAGGCGTGAATGAGGCTGTCTCACGAAGCAACTTTTCGTATACTTATAATGCTAAACTTGTCCCACTATAACCTTTTTTAATATGACGAATATTTTCATAATTCCTTTTGCTATTGACAAAGCCAATCCTAATGCTATGGTTTCCTGTTTCTGTATTTTCGAAAGGAATGGAGTTTTTGTTGCTATATTCAATTAAACATTATAATTAGCAATAAAAATATTTTATGTGGAATAAATTATATTTAGTAATTTAAGTTTTCCTTCTATGTAAGTTTCGTAAACTAATTATCGTTGATTTATTTTTATCGACGAAAGACAAAAATAAGATCTAGATTACGTACAGTTTTGTGCGATTAGTTATTGACGCTGTTTGTAAATAAAAAAAGGAGTGCTGAGTGGATCTTATCCCATCTGTTAAACCCCTTCCTTATTCGTGACGTTTGACGTCAGCGCGGAATAATACAATCGTATACCTGAAATGTGGACCAGTGGTCAGTGTCGTTGACTAAGTGCTTATGGCCTTTATCGGTGAATGTGAACAGCTTATGTATGTATGTAGGGTAGGGGTGGGGAGATAGAATCAGATAGAATTGAGCAGAGAATGCCCTAGGGGAACGGAAAAATGTGGAGGCCTTTTCTTTTGGCAGCAAAAGGAAGAAAAAACAAAGCTGGTGAAAATTTTGCAGGATGTTGATTTTTCCTCTTTTCTGCATTGTCTTTTATTTTTGCGTGACCATTACTTGATAGTAGTAGTAGTAACTTCCAAAATGAATTTGTACTAAATTATGCAATAAGTTCATTATTATTATTAGGCTATTAGTGCACCTGTAACAAAAGATGTAGGTTTTGTCCTGCCTATCTGTCCCCGCTAGATCTCAGCAACTACAAGTCCGACAGAGTTCAGCCATAAATCGTTGGATTTGTCATGATCTCAAACGGTGGGGAAAATTATGACTTTGATTCTAAAACTGACAGGTCCTTTTCATTTGCTTAGTTTTCTCTATTTTTCCTATGTAATTTTATATGGTATATTGTCCCTCCCCCCTTAGACCTCAATAACTACAAGTCACACAGAGATGAACGATACACCGTTGATTTTGACATGGTCTGAAACGGTGGGGAAAATTATCCGTTTGACTCTAAAATTGGCAGTTTTTTTTAAAATTCCTTAGTATTCTCCATTTGTACCCCTCCTATATGTCAGTAACTACACGTCTGACAGAAATAAACGATACACCGTTGTATTCGTCATGATCTCAAACCATGGAATAACCTATCACATAAACTCTAAATCTGATAGGTCCTTTTCAATCGCTTAGTATTCTCTATTTGCATGTTTCTCTGTGCCCCTAGATCTCAGTAACTAAACGTTACACAGAGATGAACGATACACCGTTGGATTTGCTATGGTCTAAAACGGTGGAGAAAATGATCAGTTTGACTTTAAAGCTGGTAGGTCCTTTCCAGTCGCTTAGTATTCTCAATTTGTTCCCCTCCTAGATCTCAGTAACTTCAAATCCGAGAGAGATGATCTATATACCGTTAGATTCGTCATGGTCTGAAACGGCGAGAAAAACTATGAATGTGACACTAGAACTGGCATATCCTTTTGAGTCGCTTAGTATTCTCCATTTGTGCATCTCCTAGATCTCAGTAACTACAAGTCCGACAGAGAAGAGACATACGCAATTGGATTCGTAATAGCCTGAAACCCTGGAATAATCTATAACTTCCCTTCCTCAGACTTGTGACGAGCTTATGCCACAGCTAACTGTTCAGTCCACTAATATTAGCTTTTTTAATTGAGTTTCAAAATGTGACAATTTATGGATAATTACAGACGTGTTGCATTTCCTACAACACTTGAAAATAATTTCTTAGACAATTTTGTCGACTGGAATCAGTCTCTGACCAAATAAGGTTTCTAAAGTTCTTTTCGCTCATCGTAGACTTGGTATGATTTGAAGTTATCTTTCGGGACATACAGAATGGCAGTGCACGAACTGTGTTCTTCCCTGGTGGCACTGTACTCTTGCGCGAATTGAAAAAGGCAATGGAGAATTTTTCTCATTTTGAAATTTGCGCGCAAGCTTACCATACGGAACATTAATTTTAAATCTGCATCGAATCTACATCTGGCAACTTGAGTGTTCAACTTTGTTCGAGATCTAAAAGGTTTTATATACACAGGAATTCATGTATACAAATGAGTCATGTACAAGCTATGAATTCACATGTCATAATTAGATTAGAGTGCTATAAGATTCAGTGCAAAGAAAACCTAACCACATAACCTATTTTAACGTTACAGGCAAACTTAACCTGTAACACAGAAGTACTTTACTTCAATCTCTGGAAGAAAAAAAAATATATATACCTTACAAATAATTCCCATGCTTATTTCTAGTGTCCAACAATTCAATTATGATGGAATAAAATTGCATGTAGGTGAAGAAACTCTTTTTCTTTTATTAATAAAATGAGCTAACCATTCAACGACATTCCAAAATAAAATTAATAATTGAGAAAAAAGGAAAGTCACATAAACATATCAGTTCTTTCTTGATAAAGTATTGCTCTAACAATCGTTTCCTTTTCTGACAATGAAAAGCTGGAAAACTTAACTTTTGAATAATCTTTTTCTTGTAAGAAAGTTTTTCCATTTTTATTTTTCCTTCAAGAAGTAAAAAAAAAGAAAAAAAAAGAAAGGAGAAATGAAAATTTGAACAAGAAATCAACTTTCTTTTCTCGCTTTCTTTTTCTCGAACATTTTTTTTTCACTTCTCTTTCTACTTCCTTGTCACAAGTTCATAAATCGTGATCCGAAAGGATTCCAGGATCATTAGTGTCACGTTGAAAGCACCTGCCAAGCCCCGCCTCCACCAAACTTTGGATTCCGCGCTTCTACGACGCCAGTTTTACCCACAATTCAGCAGTTCTCTCTGGAAAGAGAACTTACCACTACTACTTTTGCTCCTCCTAGTATTGAAGGAAACCAAAGAGAGAGAAAAAAACGAACCACACACACACACACAACGAGAAAAAAAAACACGAAAACAGATGCAATAACGAACTTAGAAAAAAAAGAAAGGTTTTTAAAGCAGGTGTCGCTTCCTGTTTCGACTGGAGGAAAACAGAACAAAGGGGAAAGGAAACTAAAAGCGCGCGAAAAGAAACAAAAGGTTTGTTACAAGAAGGAGAAAAAAGTTACGCGTTCTGTTTAAAAAGTTAACTGGACGAAAAAAAAAAAAATACACGCTGTTAGAAACACAAAACTGTTTGTATAACAATCCAATATAAATGCAATGAATCTAAAAGTTGAAAGACGAAATTGTTAAATTAGTTTCTTTAGAAAAAGTATTTTTAATAGCTTCCTTCCCTTTTTTTCTTGGCTTCACTTCTGATTTTTTGTAACTTGTTTCTTTAACGTTGTTAGCATTCGTTTTTAAATTTATTTTGGGAGTTTCTTGACAATCAAGTTCTTCATTTTGTTAGTTGTTCTTTCGTTTTCAATTCTTCCTTTTAGAAAAAAAAAACTGAAAAGAAATTTTAAAAGTTACAGAAGATAAAATTGTAAATGTCAAGAAATATAGAATAGACATATCGTACTATACATTTTGGAATAAACTCAATTTCCTATCTATAGAAATATAACTTTGGAGTTTCGAAAACTGTGTATCTAAAATTAGTCCTTTCTCTCTCTCTCTCTCTCTCTGCGTGTGTGTATGTGGTCTTAAATATGGATTTGATATAACGGCTTCGTATTTGCTGATAGGCTCCCACGAACTTTCTTTTCCTTCCATGTTTTTCGAGAATCATGCAAATGAAGAAAGATCATATTACACTCTTCGAAACTAATGCAAGATATAGTTAATTAAATTCCATGAGACGAAGTAACACGTGTTATAATTTCGAAAAGAAACTGTTTTCATTTTTTTTTTCAAAGTGGTTTCTGACGTCCTAATTTGCGACGTTGCATTGTGAGGCAAATCTTGTTTGTTGTCAGTGTCAACAATAGAGTCAATAAAATTAAACTTGTTCTCTATTTCTATCTCTTCACAATTTAGGAGTAAATAAACTCATTACAGAAAGAAAAGGCAAGCGACCAGTGGTGAACCGCTTTTTTGAAGCACTACAACCCCTGTAGCGACTACTCCTGGTGTTGCAAACTTTTTGTGAGATATAAGAAGAGACATTACCTGAATTTTATATTAAGTTTGCAACACTGCAGTCATCTTCCGTATTGTTTACGTCATGACAGTACGTGTACCGTGAGTAATACTTCCAAGGATCATATTCCATTATCCTTCATTTATTAATAATAATATTATAATAAAAGGGCTTCAAAGCGAACACATGCTTCATTATCAGCTTGGTTTTTAATTGCACAAAGTCTTATATTTAGTCACGAATTCTCTTCTCTTTCGAATTGCTTTTAATGGGGTTCGTTGCTTTTCTTGCTTGATTAGCTGTTAAAGTTTTCTTCTTTGAATCACTTGTAATAGTTGTTTCGCTATCAATTTTTGGCGTCTGAACCGAGCAATTAAAATAACAACATATATTTAAAACAACTACAAAGAGAATAGAAGTTGTTACTAATTATAAAGCTTTGTGTAATTAAAAAGTACCTCATAATGAAACATACGGTTGCTTTCAAAGTGTCCTAGAGTAATTATATCAATAAATAAAGGATCATTGATTACAATCTTTGTAAATCAAATAGGAATATCCAAGTACATAATGATGATTGCGGCAGCCGTGTGTTTTGAGATGTCAGGAAAGCGTCTTCAAGGTCCTGGGTTGTATCCGATATTCGGACTGATGTATGTAGATTTTAGAAATAGACGGGTCGAAGTCATTATTTACTAAAATGGTCCAAATTACAAAGTTCTTTTAACCAAAAAAATAATTTCAATATTAATATAATGAGTTCTAAATGAATAAACTCTAATTACAGTAGAACCGGGGTAAACTATCTTCGATGGTTCAATCTGACCATGACCCAAGTTGAAGATTATCCGCGGATATCTGTACTTGTCTTTGAAACACTACGTTCATTGTTGAATCATTTAGCTGGCGACAGTCAACCAATGCATGTGTTCTGTCTGATACTTTGCTTTACGAGTGTTTATTGTTTAAGCAGTGATTTTTGACAAGTGTAAACGTTTTTGTGTGTATTAAATATCAGTTTTCAGTGTAGTCTTGTAGTAGAAATACTGCACTGAATTTATTACAAATCACTTAATACATTCGTAGTTTGTCATAAATATCAAATTGATTTCTTTGGAATTTATTCCACTTTGTTACATATTTTTGCTCCTCTGAAAATCCAACATTTCTTGCGTTTCGACCATGTCTTTAGTCCCATAGGTAACGGATTAGTGGGGTTCTACTGTAGTTAATGAAGAACATGTATTTTTTTACGAAGGTTAGGACAATTACGGTAACGGCCACGCTATTTTTTTTCTCGAGAATGATGCATCAGCACGCAATTTCAAAATATACAAATGGAAGGTGCCATTTCCTGGTACTGTACATTCGGTACTGTGGAAGGTACATTCGGTACTGTTAAATGTATGAACAATGGAGGTATGTACCAGGGATGGGTACGGACGTGCGAAAAAAAGTCATATGCAAAAGTATTGTGTTACAAACTTTTATTAGTTACAGGACTATATTGGAAATACTTAAACAAAGGGACTGTATATATGTATCACCCTAGGAACCCGTCAAAGCAATCTCCCAGAGCAACCACAACACGCTGTCAGTGATGTAGAAGGCATCGAACACAATCCACCCAATCAGGTTGGGTCGAGATATCTCACCCTTGTTAAATTGCGTCCCCGCGGAAATGCTGGTGCTCACCTAACGACAGTTCAAAGCGGGAAGCCATTATTACCCACTTCCACCACCTCTTTCTGGCATTTTCTGACACTGTGTCCTCGGTGAACGACTATTTATTTTCACATACGAACGCAGTTCCCGCCAAATTTCTTCCATCCTACACGAGGATTGACTCACCAGTGACTACTAATTTTCTCGCGCTTTCCTTGCGACAACCATAACACACACTGCCATCTAGAGATGTCTTTACGTACTAAGGGTGACATGCTCTTCGGATCGTACCATCATATGTCACATTTTTATCTTCGGCAAGAAAGAATAGTTCTCATGATTTATGTCCCAACCCTCGTACTTTTATAATCTTTTACGGCCACTTCTTTTTTTTTTGTTTCACTTTTGTTGTTTAGGTGTTTACTGAATTTTTTCTCTCTCTATGGCGTCAGATAAAGTATATGATACTTCTTAAACCCTCGCTAGTTCAAGCCCCTTAGGCGACACCGAAATACAGTAACCGTTCCGAAGAAAGCTCGCCCTTCTGAAAGTTAGACCGTCTCTGTACAGAACACATTTAGGGTGAACAACATTTCTCTCAGAAGCAACCGAAGCTCAGAGAGAGAGAGAGAGAGAGAGAGAGAGAGAGAGAGATCTTACATCAATCCTGCAGGCATTATCAGACAGTTCAGTCTTCAGAGATGGACAGAGAATCTCCCTCCCTCCCTCTCGTCCGCCAAGTCTCCCTCTTTTAACGTAGATCGAAGTGTTGAAGGGAAGTTGATTGATTACGAGGTAATCGTGTTTAGAGAAGTAAAAAGGGTGCTTCACCCTGTCAGACTGTTTCAACATCAAAGTGAACTTGCCTCAAAGCAAGGAAGCACCAAAATGCATTGAGGGAAAAGACTAAATCAAGCCCACTCTAACACTTCATCATTGATAAATCAATTTCAATATAGGATATTATAACATTCCACACACACAAAGGGGATTTTTCTTGAACGACTATTACGAGAAATATTTTAGAAAGAAAATGAGAAGTCCAGAAGCAAAAGGATACAATTGACATTGACGAATAAAGAAAAGTTGGAGGTAATATTTTATATAGCTTATAACCTGAATTATATGTGACACACATTTGTCATATTTTGTACATGGACACATTAAGGTCCAAGGTTTCTTTGTTCAAAATATGACATTTTGGTGTCACATATATTTCGGGTTATATATAAATTTACTATCCTCAATGTCACTTATATTCCTTGACTTCTGGGTTCGATAAATATTGTAACTAAGAGTCCATTTATGCATACGCTTTCCGTCGTGCAGCTTGAAATTAGGCTGCAACGACTTTTTTTTTGTACTATTTGTCATTTACAACATGTCGCTTGAGTAGCTGGGGAGAAAAAAAGAAAAGAAGTAAGAAAACGAAGGAAGAAAAATGAAGATGGTGGTGTTGCCAGTGCGTTTTGTACATGACATATAGAGAAAGTGTGAGCAACTGGCCTAAGAACGCCTGGCAACGCTCTGTTTGTAAACATATCCATTGTTTTATTTTCTTGCGTTCTGTAGATCATCGATGACTGCCTTTCAGAACGCGGCAGCAAAAAATCTGGCCACATTCGCATAAACAAATTCATTTGCTTCCAGAACGCAGCGATTCGTGTGGTTCTCAATTCGCGTTTGCATAAAAGCAGCCTAAAGTTGACTTACTTTTATACTTGAAAGAAGAAATAGCTAAGAAATTTATCTTTACTCCAATAATGATTTTCTGTTAGCATTGTTGATGAATTTCATCACGTGTAATTTTATCCCAAAAGTTCCCATTGAATGTAGGCTATTGGGTTCTTTCCAGTTTCGTCTTTTATTATTCCAATTGCCATAAACACTACGTCGCCAAAGAACACAAGATTAACCAAACAATAATCGACTTAAAATTTAATTGTCTTAAAACAATTTTCCTTTCATTATTTATAACCTAATGATTAGTTAATCTCTAAACTATCTGCGCGAAATCTTGTGCACTTTAAGTATGTTATTTGAGGTATAAACATGAAATTTGGGGGAATGTTGTTTTGTCGATCATAAACTTACGAGTTTCTCCTCATATATTACGTTAGGACCATGTAATTTGTTTTTCATTAAGGCTTGTGAAATGAATAAAGCTCTTTCGTGGATCAATTTTGTGTATGTCTCGTAACCGTTATTTGTTTTCGAATAAGTCCTTCACTGGATGATTTTCGGTAAATCTCCTTCTATTCCGTTACTTTGGCCACGGAAAATCATTCACTGCTTTGGCATTTCGGATCATATCCTGTTCATTTTATGCAGCCATCCACTTCATTGATATTTCGTAAGAGTTTGTCTTATTCTTTAATGGTAACATTATTGTCAGCATAATTGTTGACCCTCACGATACATATATTATTACAGTTTCAACAACACAAATATCCGTCCAAAAGTTATAATGGGAAAAGAGTACAATTCTAGATCAAAAATATAACTTCCCCTTAGCTATATACCTAAAAAAATGCACAAAAAATTTTGCCTCCTGGTGTGACTGAGGGAAAAAAATCTCAATCAGAGGTCGGCCACTGGGATTATGCCCAGGACCTCCCGAACGCGAAGCCAACGCTCTACCACTGAACTAGTCTATCTATCTTTGTCGTGTGTGTGCGTATGTGCAAGGAGAAGAAATATTATAAAAATCAGTAGCTGCCATGTAAATTAGCGACATCAGTGACATTCAACAGAAGTAGAAATTAGCTTTGCATTTTCCTGGTCTCCTTTTGTGTGTGCTTAGTCATCTCGGAGATAAGATTCTGCTGTTACTTTGCATATTAAAAGCAAAAAGGAGGGTTTTCTCTGCAGGTAAGACGATGATATTCATAAAATTTTCAAAATGCTGAGAAAGAAGATGAAGGAAAAAGCAAATTTGTAAGAGAAAGAAGGACAAACACAGGGAAGTAGCAAAATGTGCCTCCTGATCCGAGAGAGGAGAAACGAAGACAGAAGGAGAAAATGGAAGAGACAGAGAGAGATAGTCATTATGATTTCCTTACTTCCTTAAAGATAGACAGTGTGTGTGAGTGAGAAAGACAGACAGACAGAGAGAAAGAGAGAGAGAAGTGAGTAAAACAGATAGATAAAGAGGAAGATAAGAGAATTTTGCGTATGTAATGAAGTGCCTGATGAAGAGGAAGCAAATATCTACAGCCATCTTCTCCCAATGTATGCTGAGTCATTAGTTTTGAAATAAATGTTTATAAGTTTCCTTTTTCGACTCATGAAAAACTCCCTCCTAAAACCTCTAAAAATATGAAAGATCAGGAATATAATTAACTTCTCTGCTGCTTTTCCATTTTCATTATTCAAAGACAAAGCTGAATTTTGTACCTTCTATCTTTTCTTACAAAGAAACGAAAACTAATTAACCGAATGGTTTCTCTTTGATGATAATATAGGTATTTTCCACCGTTACAGAAAGCTTAGACATAAAACATATTCCTCGAAAGTTTTTGTCATAATGATATCCTTATTCTTGTTCAATTCATTAAATACGAATGCACAGGGTTCCAGTAAATATCAAGACAGAAGTGGCTGATTTACAACTAGGATGGCTATACGTTCCACTTTGACGGATACGGTTCCTGTTTAAGGCTCAATCCAAGTGGGGTTTCCCGCCTTTTTTGTTTTACGTCAATTATTCAAATTTCAATACAGGAAAACAGAAATTGACTTTCACGGACCAAAAATTGTTTCGCCCTTCAGTAATGCGTACAATAAGTTTTAATGAAAAGCCAGTAGTAACCTCAGGATTGTGTGCAGACACTTTTGGGACAGAATATAGTCCCAAAAGTGTCTGCATACAATCCTGCAGCAAGTATTAGCATTTTATTAAAGCTTATTGTACGTGTTATTGAAGGATAAAATGAACTTTGGTCCGTAATAATTATTTTCTGTTTTCCTGTATTGAAATTGGAATAATTGACGTAAAGCCAAAATGGCGGGAAAACCCACTTGGATTCAGCCTTAAAGTTTTTATTCCTGTGTTTCGGTCTATTTGTGGTTTTCATCGGTAGAAAATATGCGACTTAAATTACTCAAAGTTAATTGTTTTTTTAAAAAGATGGTTAATGCTTTTCATGGTCATAAGTATGTATAAACAAAGACAGAAAAGCAAACAGATGAAGTTTCTAGCGCCACGGTTGGGGAAAAATTGAACTATCATCAGCCGATTTATAACCCCTGATTGACCTTTCAACAATCTCATCGTTCAGTTGCATACACTCAAGTATGTTAATAGCAATTTTCCAAAATATGTAGACAAAAAGGAAAACAGTAAAATCAGCTGCGTGCAAATATTACGTAATGACCAAATACTGAAGACAATGAATGAAAAAAAAAGGTATTAAGATATTGAAGACGAGAAATATGAACTAACTATATATATATTACCTTACGGACGCGGTAATTAATATACGTACGTAGTAGTCAATAATTTTGTATGTCTGATGAAACCAAATACCTTCAATAAAATTATATAGTAAAATTAATGAAAAATAGATAGCACCCAGTTTCTAATCACTACAATGAGAACTCATACGACTGCAAGGAAACAATGTACAAAAAGGCTCCACGGAAAACAGGCTCGCCTTTATTGCTACGTGTGTTCAGAAATATGCGGAAATAAAATGAAATAGAGTCAATTGTTCGTTATGAATGAGCACATTGTTTGTCAGGAATTTAATTTCACCGGAAGCTTGTGCCAGTAAGCAAGAATGATGTAATCTCCGTGGAATGGTGGCACGAATAGGCATTTCTAATTAACCTTGTTCCGGCTGTCCCATCACAACCTGTGCAGGTGACAAATAAGCGTGGATGTCTAAGACGATAAGAGGTGAAAGAAGAATTTTCAGAACAAAAATAAAACAGCAATTCGATATTTGTTCAAAGAACCTGAATCCTACTTTCTATGAGAGAGGGGCTTTCCGAAAGTTAGTACAGCTTTGGGATGCATGTGATATTGAAAGAGTGATCACGTTGAAAAGAATACCTGAAAGATCTAACTAAGAAGCATTTTTAAGCTCACATCTTTCTAAGTTACGTAAGTTAGGTAGATCCGTGAAAGTTATCAGTTTGTAGAGTATTGTCTTCGCATTCAGGCAGTCCTCAGACGATCAGATCCAATGGCTACTTATACTAACTGAGTTTTTCTAAAAACATTTCCTCAGTCACACCAGTAAAATATCGAGATAGTACCTTCAAAGTAGACTCTGTCCGACTTCCCTCCAAGTTTCTCTCCTTTTATCTATCCCAGGCTAAGCTTAAGATGTTTAAAAACTATTATTTACTCTTATTTAGTGAAGGACCCTCGGAGAATTCTACATTTCAAACAATAACTAGTTGAAGCTTGTATGTAGTTTTAATTAAGAATACGATTAATAATTTTAGCCATAATTCTTTTTTAGAACAGTTCTTGTAAATCTTTCTGAAATATGATATTAATCTACTCCGGTAAGTTTATATAATAATAGGACCGTAACAGATAACTATTAAAGAGAAATTTTCCATATACATTACATTGTGCAGGAAGTCAATTGTGTGGTTGAGTGCCATCTCTCGTTAACTTCCTTTACTAAAACAGCGACGCTTGTTTTACGAGCAAAGTTTTCAAATAACTTGTAGCTAATATAAGTTTCCTTCGGTAGGCAACGGTTTTCAAAAGTTTCTTTCGAGAGAGAATGAAAACAAAAGAACCGTTTCAGCCTTCTAACACAGGTTTTAACTCGATCAATTTTCTGAAAGACAAAAACCATGAGGACAGGGAAGTAGTTAATAGGAGATGAATTGACGTCGTAAAGTTGGAGGAAGTGATCTAAAGTAATGACCTTCTGTTGATACAGATTGTAGAGCCTTACTCCTCTTGAGTAAATAGGTCGGTGGTGATGGCATGACTATTCAGATGAAAGGAATTGTTAACGTTTATTAAAAACCTCTCTTCAATTATTTCTTTCTTCTCTGATCTCTTTTGTTGTTGGTGACTGAATGCACTTGAATTGTTGACTGAAGAAGAATGGTGATAGCAACAATTAGGTATTGGAGATGATAAGAGTGGTTAGAACAAAAGTCTCGCGAAAATTGTAAATTTTGAAAGATGAAATTA
>JAGDQP010021132.1:0-32200 GCA_022664845.1 Lepisma saccharinum | reverse complement strand
AGAATGAATACTGAGTCTAGTAATTTATAACACATCTGTAAAACAGAAAATAACGACAACCTACAATGGCATTTCACCTGAAATTTTAAGACACTTACGAACGGAATTCCACAACCGTATATTTCTCTGTTAAGAGGTGAATGGCGCTAATTTCGAAAATCTGCGTTAAAGCATCCTATTGACTTTAAATAAATAATTAATTATTTTTTCCACACATGTATTGTAATACAATGTGACATGATTTGCGATTGTGCATTTATTTAATTTCATTTCCTGAAAGAGAAACTAACTAGGCTCTATGTGTTGTCTAGAGATATATTATCTCGTAAAGAACTTACGCAAGACCCTACAGAGCTTGCTTTTCAACATAGAAACAATTATCAAAAGTCCTTGTTATCAACGAAATGAAAGCTAAATATTTGAGAGGTTTAGCCCTCTTTCAAACAGGATGAGGTAGTATAATAGATTGTCGTGCGTACACTGGGACTTTGGAGAAAATGGTGTTATGACAATAATTGAGAATAAAACATTTCGAGTAACAACTTCATCTTCATCCAAAGTCTTTGGGATGTTTACAATATAAGAACTGTATGGTGTCGCGACATAAACATTTTTTTTTATTATTTTGTTGCGCTCTTCCCCCCCCCCTTCGTTTTCGTTATCCAAGTTTGGAATGATTTGTAAGTGCAGGATGTATTATAATGCTGTGCTGAGATTACTCGTTGAAGTGATCTGACTGTGTGTGCGTCACACAGTGACGTGTGAGTGATCGTAGGTTATCGGGCATGTTCGTTTAGATTCGTGTCACGTCCACCATTTTGTTTACCTTTCAAAGCAACTGGTGTTGCACGAGCAGTATGTAAAGACAGGTAAGCCGCGTAGGTACCTTAAGTAATCGTGGAATTGGTAGATTCTTTTTGTGGACATTTGGTGTGGAATATCTAATACGGAGATAGTCTGGAATTTGTGGTAATGTCTTTTGAGTCACCTCGTGGTAGGTCAGGCAGCCTAATTCATTTATAATAATTAATTAATGACCTGGAAAATAATTTGTGCTCCCAGTTGGATGTTCTGCAGCGGTGTCTATTTCTTATCCGTAATGGTAATATATAAATATAATTAGAAGTGAAATATGTTGAGTATATGCAGTAACCTATTTTGTGTTCTCCTTTTTGTGATTCGAAATTAACTGCATTGCTAGGATTACGGATATTTTTGATAACTTGGACACATGCTCCACGTGGCTTCACGTAAGAATTTTGACAACCATTTTGTGGTATTGAATTTGAGTGGACTTTAATTATACATTTTGTGTGTTATATATATTTATTGTTATTAAAGTATTTACTTGTTATTTAAACATTTGAATTTGAATTAGTAGTTAACAGAACCACCCAAAAACGATTACTGCTAATATAAATCCAACTTCGGTTGGCGCATGTCATTGATGTCACGACAATGGGAATAGTGACGTCACTTTCAAATATCGATCCACAGCAATTTTGGATGCATTTCTATTTAGAATAGTTAGGATATTACTGTTCTTATGATGTTACGAACGAGATATTACTCTACCGTCTTTACTACATGACTTTTTTTTACCTAATCCCCGCCAGTCCCTCCGGGGGACCAAAGAGACTTTTAAACCTAAATATCTTGCACCTTCAAACAATGAAGCACGTTCCTTCTATGTTTATATTTTGATGAATGTTTAAAGGTATTCAGTAGTTGATATTTAGGATACGGTTAGCTATAAGTGCGTATTATGAATCCAAATGTTGTCCAAACGTCCTTATATTTTAAA
The DNA here is from genome assembly GCA_022664845.1 of Lepisma saccharinum. Lineage (NCBI taxonomy): Eukaryota > Metazoa > Arthropoda > Insecta > Zygentoma > Lepismatidae > Lepisma > Lepisma saccharinum. Next base: position 30,396 of record JAGDQP010021132.1, on the reverse strand, counting down.
TATACGTATTTCTGAAGCGTAGATACCAGAGCGGAGCGTTTAAGGTACAGAATAAGCAGTATGGATTTTGTGGGTGCAACTATGTAAATGAAGAGTGAACAAAATAGTACTCACAGTAGAAAAACTGCTTTATTTTGGTAGAGTGCTTTGGCTAAATTAAGTCCTCTCATTGTGTAGGCGTTGTTTACAAGTCAATTCTAAGTTACAAAAATCCTGATGTGAAACCAGCTCTGCAAGAATTAATAACATAAAGGAATGCTATATTGACTGTGTCAAACGCACAATAAAAATCATCAAAAATATGTTTCACTCCAGAAACTGTTAAGAAAATGCCTACATACATTTCATGATGTCCAAGCAGATGATCTCAGAATTTTCAAAGTTTTCTCGTTTTACATAAACAACATATTATGAAAGCAATGCGTAACGATCTGTCATTGAATCCGTACATCGTGAGAGTAGTACACAAGTTGCGTGAAGTGAATAAAAAAGGAAAATTACGCTATTTAGATTACGTTCTGGGGAACGATCCTTCAGAATAAGGAGAATCGAAATGTCTTTGCATGTCGAAATGAAGTGCTCCCAATTATCGACATACATGAAACTACAGATAACACGTCAAATGTACAGGGGAAAATTCGCTTCTGTATGCAGAAATTCCGTTACATATTACTAGAACAAGGTTCATATGTTAAGTGCCTGCAAGTGAAATCATCCGTTATTGTGTAATCAACCAGTCAACTCCCAAAGCCATGTGAATTATGTTTTTAATGTCGGAATATTATTGTAATTAAGACTGCGAAACAATCTACACCGTAACAGCAACTTATTAGCAACTCCACAGGTTTTTCCACATGGCACGATCATTTCCAGTGGGAATGTCCAGTCTCTGCATCTTTATGGGTGTCATTTTTATATTTGAGTATAATCTCAGAGCAAAAGTGTTGGTGAAGAACTCGAAAACTATACATGAAGTGAGGGGCAATATCACAACCCCTATCGCGTCTATCTCCCCTGAAATACTCATCTGCTTATTTCGCAATATGCGAGCCAAACTCATTCTGCTAAATCCACGACAAAATAGGCTTGTTCCCTTCCTTATTTAAAATCTAAGTGTCATATGATGATATATGTAATTTATATAATAATACTGTATAATAATCTAGTATAAAATACTCTTTGTTTCAAGTGCAAAATAATTGCAAATCCAGACGAAAGAATTTAGTAACAGAGTCTCAAAATAAGATTTTAAAAAATCAATGTGCATAAACAAATGAAATACACAAACAGTTTCTGTAAAAGGGCATAAATATTCACAGATAAATTATTGTCGTAGTTCAAATTTGTGCCAGCCTGAAAAATAGAAATGGCAGAAAATTTATAAATGTAAAATTACATGGAACTCATTTCGGAAACACCATAGGACTATCTTAGTCGGCATGGAGGATTCACATGGTGTCGAAGAGAAAATGCAGAAAGAAGAGAAGTATCAACCAGTTCCGCTTCTCTATATCTCGAAGTTTGTATTATGCCTGTCGATAACTCAAACCTCGCTTAGTCGAAATATTCAATAACGCGAATTTTGTCTTTTCCTCTTGAGTACAAATTTATCAAGGTTCTACTGGACCATGCGGATAGATGAAATAATATATAACATTGCTTGACTGCCATACTCTTTTGGCAAAATGATGGAATGCCCAACACTCAACAGCTACAATAATCAATTATAGAATATGAGTGTGAGCTTTCTTTATCAACTAATTAGTTTTGTCTATATTTAAGTGTAAGTCTTTTCCTCGTCATCACAAAATGATATTTGATTGTAGCGCCACGTTAGAATATTTAATGTGAATGTGTGCATTTACACGACAGTTTATGTTGAAGAGCAACTTAAAACTTTTCTGATGGTACATTTTATCGTGAACATGTTCACTTTTGCAAATAAAAATGCCATAATTAAATCATTTATTTACATCTACGCATATTTAAATTGAAATATCGAATGGTTGGAAACCCAAAGAGTTTATTCTCAGCACCATATTGTTAAAATATTCTTTATTTTAACAAAATGCTGTGTATTTTTCTTACAGCCATGAGATTAATATTATTAAGGTTTACAACTTGGTAAGCATAGCACACAATAAGATCAACCGCACAGTTACAACTAATATTGGAAATTTATTTTTGTTTTAAATGTTGTTCTGAAGATTTGAGGATGAGTAAGTATAAACGTTCAACCAAACAAACGGACACTGCCATCTACTAACTTTTTATTTGATCCCCATTTTGGAAATGCCTAACTGTTTCACGACGCTACGTACTGTTTCTATCATTGGTCGGGGTCGAGGTATTAGCTTTTGTGTATGAAGAGAAGAAAATTTAAAAACCTTGTAATGGCGTATAACTAGATTTTCCAAATGAAACCTTGTTAAAAGTGTAAGGGTCATCTTATGGGGACTGCGGTAAAATGATATTTTTCTTAATATTTCTATATATCACATTTTATAAATAGGAAATGTAACACATTAAATTGATATGGATCATACACACCATATCGATTATAACATTTTTAGACGGAATTATAAACAAAAGAACTGTACCATTTCAATATTGTACAAAGTGTGAATTTGAAGTAGATAAATTAAACGTGTACCGACATGCCGTTGTAAATATTCGTACTCCAATGAAAGAAGGTATCGGTTACAATAACACAATTTTAAGCAGCCCTAAAATTAATCATAAGTTTCACCACATTTGTGTATCCAAATTTTGAAAGGCATTGGGGTGAAGCTAAAACTTGAATCGACGTAGTTTTTCCTGGAAAGGTAGAACAATGGTGAATTTGTAATAAATAATAGATATTTAGCGACGGATCCAGGAGCTCAAGAGGGGCAAGAAAACGTTGGTGATGGGGAAGCAAAGTTTCCAGAGGGAAAACCCCCCTCACTCTCGCAAATTCAAGCACTTGATAAGACAAAAAGACAATCCTCTGAAATACAAAACGTGGGAAAACATTGTATTAAACTGTAACAAAGCGAGAAATGCACGGATACCTGTATTGGCTTCTGGGATACCTAAGGGGTACTAAAGCAATATATTAAAATAATATCAAACATTTATCGACGAAAATTGGATACATCAAGTTAGAACGTCAATGCCATGCGGCTTGGCTATTACGTGAAAGAGGGCTAAAGATTAAATACATCGCAAATACTAATTCAATTTGTTATTCTAAGCGTATATTTAGGTGAAACTCATCGGTTCGAACTAATACATTCGAAAGTCTATTAGCATCATTCTTACTCTATCAACGTCTTCCTCTATCGCATTATCAGCATACTTGATATTATCCTTCATTGGGCATCTAATTAAATATTCAAGGTGACCAATACATCAAAAAGAAACCTAATTAAATATTCAAGGTTACCAATACATCAATACGAAACCTCATCTAATCGAAAATTCACTTGGCATCTCTAACCAAGTAAATGATCTTTATCGCTTTTTCCGCAAGAACCGCTACTTTCACATGTGAATCACAATAATTACATGTAAATCACATGTGAACTAGCTATGTATCTTTAAAAATCGCTTTACCTACTCACCACTAAATCACATTGTGATCTCTCGCTGCAAATTAACTTTCTATATCAGTAGGTCATTAGAAGTATTTATTGAGAAGTGTCAAAGAACCATCACTGCCACCTATTAATCAAAATACAATCCAAAACCGCTCTCACGTAAATGTTTTAAAAATTCACTTTCTTCGCATGTTTCATATGCACAACCAAAAGATTGCAAAAGCGTCAAGTATCTCATGTGAACTCAATTAAACTGTTAAAAAAACAGCTATCCAACAACAAGTATTCTATTAGTCTTGGTTTATGATTTTCTGTTTCATAGCATTTAATTCTTTTTTTTCAAGGTAACTAATTTCTCATTTTTAGATTATTTATTAACTAACTAATTCTTGGTTTATGGAACCCTCAAGTTCATCGCCCCAGTATCAAACCTTTGCCATTAAGTTTTATCCTGTTCAATATAAAGCCAATTGTCATTAGCAACACCTTCATCTCGACAATCATTTTAAATATTGGCATATCAGCAACGTGTCGGTCTTCCCAACGGGCTCTTCCCAACTACCATGAAATGTTAATTTTATTCATTCGAGCTACAGGATTTGAGACGCAATGCACTTGTTGAAAGATCTGTTTAAATGTGGAGTCTTGCATTTCCTGGTGGAAGGTAAGTAGCTGTAGATTTAGCGATATCTGAATGTGTCTCATTGTTGCAACACAGGAGAAAACATAATTCGTTTTGAACCACTGGCAGCAGTATTTTTTTAATTTTTTTAAGAAATATTCCTCGGCCTCTCGAGCACACGTGGAAAGACTTTCGGTACGCAGTCGCGCAGGCGCAGAGCGGGAACTGTAAGTAACACATTCAAACGCTTCTTCGGCCAGCTACCACCTCATTCCAGTGGTTAGTGCAATGAGGAGCTGATTCGGAGGTTCCGGGAACGAACCCTGGCATGGTTATTTTACATTTTTAAAATAGATTTTTTTTTCTTTATATATGCATTAGAAAATTTAATAAAGTGATGATTTAACATACCAAATAGAGACCACTAAAAGCTAGGATGTATATAAAACCCACCTGAGCAGGATGCACACCGATCGAAGCAAGGTGCGCAAGCGGGGTACGGTGCGTGCTAAGGGAGATGAGCGGCGCTAGCCGCGGGAAGCGCAGTCCCCGGTTAGCGGTGGTCATACGCAAAAGTGTTGTTTACGCAAAAGCGTTGTTTACGAAAAGAGCTGTTAACTCAAAGAGTGCTGTGCCGTACCTTAAATGTTTCCATATGGGCTCTCCTTAGGCAGGCTCCACGCAGAATGGTTCTGAGAAGAAATCTTGCGCTATGGACGCATAAGACAAAAAACGAATTGTTGAGGATAGCTCCAAACTTATACACAGTAATTCTCTAGCAAAGCAGTCGAAACATTTATTACAGAATACTAAAATTATCTAAAGTGTGCTAACGTTGAGTTCTTTGAAAGTCTGAGAATAAGAAGAATTATGATATACTTCTCACGCGACAAGAACATGAAGTGCTTTTAACGCACCCTACTCCTCTGACAGTAAAATGATTTCTATCTTAGCAAAAACGTGCAGGAATACATTTTCAATGAAACAGTGTCCTGGAAGACTTAGTAGGTGTATACTAACGAATTTCCAATATTTTAGTAATGTCCAAATTAATAAAAATTTCGACTTACAACAAACGTTGGACTGGGCTGAGATTTTCAACTGAAGGCTATAAAAGGGGTGTGTCCTTGTTAGTTAGAATACAGAGGGTTCCATTCCGAACAACAGTGAACAGTTTTGAATTCCCATATTCCTTTGCGGATGACGTAAGTGGTAGGAATTTGCCGGGAACCAAAGATCCATGTATGACTCAGCGAGCCCCAAATGGGGAAATCTTAGCGATGGTAGCTCTCCTGGTGTCAGGGGGACGCAACACAAAACAAAATCGATATTCAGTATTTCGCTTCGACATCAAATGCACAAACAGTCAATCAGTCGTTGCCTGGAGAGTAGCGTCACAGGTTTGGTTCTAAATTGTTCAGAATGCGATAAATATTTTGAATTTCACAGTTATATGGGAGCCCAATTCAGACGTTACCATCTATCATGCCCTAGTGCTGACTAAAATATTTCACGGCTCATTTTCAAACACGCTTGCGTTGCTTCCGATTTGGATGAATAGCCAATAGAAGCACGTGTTTTATTGCGTGTTCTACGTATTACGTAATAAAACACGTGTTTCAATCGGTTACTCACTCTAATCGCAAGCAAAGCACGCAACGCAAACGTGCATGTAAATCAGCCCTTACTCCTTCTGTTTTACAACTATAATTAGAACAAAGTGCAACAGCACAACTCGTATTGCTCTTGCTCATGCTTTAAAGAAAAAATGTAAGACATCCTTGAAGAAGTAAGCGAACACCTTACCCGTAGGTTTAAAGATTCCCTCAAAATATTTTAACTGACGTAATCAACGTAATGGAATATGGAAAATCAATTTTGTTCACTTGTTGGGAATGGACCCCTCTGCGTGACTGCTAATTTCCCCTGTCGCAAGAGGCACTGTAATAGCATGACGTGCCGTGATTGGTTGCAGTTGTTGCTAGCTACCTGGCGATTTCCAATCTTAGTATAACACTGATTTCTCCAAAGGGAAACTCTTTGCTACACTTCCAGTTCTCGTCATACACCATTAAGCCAATCAGGGCGGAATGGTTTAAATGTATACATATACATTGGTTAGAATACAACATCATGGCGGAAGAATAGGCCAGGCAACTGAACTCAAATTTTAAAAGCATGAAATCTTAATTAAAGTATTCGCTTCAACTTGTTTCAGTCGCATGACACGTAATGCGTATATGTATGAGTAGATGAAAATCCAATAAGGTCATCTTCACCGTTACCAGGTTAGCTGAGAAATAACCATCTGAAATCTTGGAACAAGTTTCGTCTCTTCGTGCATACATCTTGTTACTTTAGTGAAGGAAGACATCCTCGAAATTTTGTGAAGTTATTTGTCTTGCAATTTGGAGTCTTGAAACGAAATTTTCTTAACTATTCAGCTTTCGTATGTTATTCTACACTCTGTTAGAAATGTGTAATTTCTCCGTTTTGATTTTTGATGTACAAGGTGTAATACTCAGCATGCAAAGCTAAGCTGGCACGGTGAACATGGGCTGACTATATGTTTAAGATGCTGCGCTATACAACAGATATTATCCGTTAACTGATTTTTGCCTCACTTCCTCATTACTTGAAAGATTCACACATTTGAGTTATAGAATGTTTTATTTAAACCATAAAATATATTGCTTTTTAGCTACTTCTGCGAAAATATGTTAGTTTCCGGAAAAGCTCACTATTTTTTCCCCTAAGCTACAGGTTTAGTATCTACATTCAGTGGTAGATGGCGTTAGTTTTCTTACGGACGTTAAACATGTGAAATTTTACCGATGAATATTTGCATAAGTGGCATGATCTTAAGACTTGTTCCAAATTAAACATGTGTAAGAAAATTCAAACCATTATTACAGATTGCTTTTGCGACATTGAAATTTGTTTTGTTATGATAGATTGGGTGCATAGAGATTCTCTCTATCCGCCTTGTATTTGTATTACATACTGTTTGGAACTTATTGAAAAAGTGTTTTTAGGGTAACTGACTCAACTGTTCAAAAAAGGGTCAGAATTTCAGATTGCGTATTATAACTGAACTTTTACGAAGTCATGGTCACATAAAAAGCAGTGATTTACAAATTATTTCAAAAACGGAAATTTGGACTTGAAATGCTAAAAGTGAATTCGTTTTGTTAAACCTTATTTCTGCCAAACTGGTTTCAAATGTGCAAATACATTTCAAAGGACCGAACAGATGAAATCAAAATAGTTTTTTTTTTTTAACAGAAACTACGATCTGTCGGAAATATTTTCCTCAATTATGTATTTTCCAGTCTTGTCAGAAATGATTTTATTAAAAGTAAATTTGTATTACCTAGCCTAGAACAAAATATTACTCTGTGTGTTAGTAACTAAATCAAATATGTTTCATTATTGAAATAAACAATGAGTGAAAATGGTCTAAAACTTTCATTGTCGAAACTTTAACAAGTAGAAAAAGTAGCTCCGTCATTAAATTTTGAATAAGTTATGCGTTTTGCTTGAAGGTATTATGTATTGAAGGCAAACTGCTGTGTGCAATGCGAGTGTTCCTACGAACGTATCTTTGTTTTCTTTAAAGTGAATGCACGGAACCGATATCGACACCGATATGTTAGTAGAAGCTTACGATGAGATAGGTCAGCAGGTACGATTAGTAACAACACTAAGATATGCAGGTAAACACAGAGAAAAAATACATGATAACAAGCCGAAACACAGGGAATGAAGGAAATAAAAACATAAGAATTAGGGATGAGGTCATAGAGAAAGTAAACAGATTTAAATACTTGGGAACATACGTAACAAGCAAAAATGAAGGTCGCTTAGTATCGGGCCACGAATATTTCTATTCAGTCCAAAACCTTTTTACCTCGCGATTAATATCAAGGAAATTGAAATTGAAAATGTACAGAATGGTTAATCTGCCGGTAATACTTTACGGTTGAAAAAGTCGGATTACGACCCCAACACATGAACATAAATTACGTGTGTTTGAAAACAAGGTTTTGAGAAAGATATACGGGCCGAAACTGGACGAGGTGACTGGAGAATGGACCCAATGGAGAAAACACGGTCGGCCCTCCGCCGCGCAGGGCCGACACAGTCAGGGTCGGGCCGCACTCGCTTCCCAATCCTCGGACCGACAACCCCAAAGGCAACAAAATCTGTATACTTCAAGTCCAATAAAATATATAAGGTCGTAGCTGTTAACCAAATAAAAAATTTACGCTTTTTTTTTTGAGGAAAATATGTGTAATATGGACACGAAAGGAGAATAGAAAATTCTAAACTATGGGGAGGCTGTCTTATAATCCTACCAAAAATATTTAAATATTCCTTCCATATAGTATCTACTTGTTTACATTTTATAAGTCTATGCTTGATAGACTCTTCTTCGCCGCATATTTTGCATCTACCATCCTGGATAATGCCATATTTATATAATAAATCGCGGTATTATAATTTTCATTAACAATGAAATACCAGGTTTGGTGGAGAGAAGGTTCTTTCCTTCATTGAGCTAGAGTGGACCAAGTCATAGGCCACTGATATTGCCTATATTTTTCAGTAATCCTTACACACAAATTTTGTTTCTTTTCAATTTCGTGATACAAATTTTTCCTGGACAGATTATCAAGTCCGTTTTTTTTTTCAATGAGAGCATATGTTATATCTATAAAAATGTAATTTAAATACCTATGCATAGCTACCGGCGTTGTTAACTCAATTCAAGATAAAACATTTTGAAAAAGACCATATCTTAATTTCGGAATTTAGTAACAAAACATGGAATGACTATTCGTTTTGAAATTACAATAACTCCTCGTCTCCCAAATTGTAAAACTTTTTGTTCAGTCATTGTTGAGATATTTCAAAATTAAGAAACATATGTTACAGAATAGGAGAATTGCCAAGGCATTCAGCTGTGTATGTTCTCCTCAATTATTAAAAAATTGCGTTCATCTATACTTAATCTGTCACGGTGGCTCGGTTGGTAAAGCGCTCACCTCTTGTGCTAGGGGTTGTCGAATCGATCGCTGCTCATGCCATGTGGGCTTTGTGGTGGAAAAACACCGTGTGCGCGGATTTTCTCGGGATGCTCCCGTTTCTTCCCACTTTATTCATTCCACCAATTCATCCCATCATCATCCAGACGGCCTGAGTCATAGTTGCCTTAAAATAAATTCAAATTATACTTAATCTGTGAGTTTTCTTTTAAGAGAATGAACGACTGAAGAGCTTCTATTACTCTTATTGACTTCAAACCCATAAATGTTATTGAGAAGTCCAGTCTGTAACTTTGCAGACAAGATTAAGGCAAACGAAACCTAGATCAGGAATTACTTACTCAGAAATTACAATGTACTGTTCTAAAGTCAAACCCTGACTCATCTGTTGGGTAAGAGACAAATCTATCATTTCTTCAAAGGACGAAAGAAAAGCAACAATTTTGGACTTGACGTTAAAGCTCAATGCATTTTTATATATATATATATATATAATTGTAGAAGTGATATTGCGCCCAATTTTCCGTCCTCTCAAGTAATTCGGCTTTAGAAAAACCAAGCAATCATAATAGTTCAGTTGGTCGAGCATGAGAAGGTCATGAGAAAGAAAAAGCGGCTGCCTATTCTGACAAGGTTTTCCTCAGTAACACCAGGAAAATGCCAGGATGGTAACTCCAAATTTGGCCCTGGTCGGCATCTTCTTGCATTCTTTCCTTTCCCGGTCTCAAATGCCTAAAGGCCATAAACAAAATAAAAATTAAAATCCAAGCTTAGCGGCAAGTAACCTAGAAAAGACATCCTTTTTTAAAAAAGAAAAATTGAATATAATTATGATATGTTTATAAAATGCTGTAAAAAACAATATAAGGGTAAGTTAAATAAATAATAACATATTTCGACACTTTCTCCAAATAAACAAATCCTAAGAGTAAAAAAGAACCTTAACATTCTTAAATACAAATAAAAATATTAAAATAAACATACTATTTATCAGGTACCGGTACCTAAATCGGACGTACTGCGTGGACTTATTCTATTAACAGTAATAGATATTCCATGAACACTAATAATAATATCAGACTCTGAGAAGAATGGGTTAACATTTCTGCTTCCAAAAGATCTTCCACAGCTTGGTTTCTCCATTTTAATTTCTTTAAATTTTTGCTTTGTTTTCAAACACCTTTTGAACTGTAATTAGATTGTAACTTCATTGCTATATTTTACAAGAAAATAAACTCACCAAAGCATTTGCCACATACGACATTAAAATAGAGACCAATACAGATATTAAAATTAGGATTTACATGACGCCATACGAAGAAGAGGAACCTGGAAAGTTGGACAATTTAGTCATATAGAGAGGATTCTGTGAATGTGGAAAGGAATAAATAGACCAAACAAAATGGAAATTTCGTAGAAGCTTCTAACGAACATAAAAGAAATATTAAGAAAAGACAGCAGAAAACAGGGTTGTCCAAACTCATCTTGTAAAACAATAACAGAATATAATGATATCAGAGTATGAAAAAAGCTCAGAAAAATACAGGAAGAAATATCAAGAATTCATACACGATATTTTCATCAGAAATGCCGTTAGACGCCATGGATCCTTCTGGGAAGATATTGAATAGCCTTCTCGGAAAGTAGTGAAAAGTGCTTATGAACCGGAATAATTGCAGTGCGTTCGGACACCATATTTGTTTATATTCTGCCGTTATTAATTGTACGTCATCAACTTATCTCGCGGTCAAGTTACTCTAGACCACATTTCCTGTACACACTTCCTCTGTAAGCGTGTTTTACACTTTTAATCCCAGTTCACCTGAACAAAAGTCCTTTAAAGGCAAGGTGAAATATTGTTGATTATTAATTTTCATTATATGTACAAGATGATTTTTTTTACCATTATTTTAAAACATTCTTGAAAATAATAACTCAACTACTACTAGTAATTAGCTTACTAATAAATATTATTATTTTCATTATTAAAGATTTTTATTGTTATACGCGCATCTAGAGCGGATTGCGCATCAGCCTCTGATTAACTAAAACAATAATACGGTGCTCCTATTGTGATTACTCGTACTCGACTTCTCAGAAAGAAACAAATTTTGAAAGCTCTTCGTCTGGTTGTGTGCGTACAGAAAAGCAAACAATCTAATCTGACTTTAACTAACCCATCAACGCTTACGTAGCATTAAAGTGTGCAAAAGTACAAGAGTGTTTTGTTTCTCAAGAAAGCACATTTAGTAATGAATATGAGTATTTACAATAAATATTCTATGAAATATAAAATGAGTCCACCTGGGATCGAACTCGGTTCCCCTAGATGCCAAGCCAGCGCTCTATCGACTGGATTTACGCTAGCATAGTGATTCTCAATCTTTTTTTGTTCGCGGTGCGCTATCCTTCGTACTCCATTCCCGCGGCACACTAACGTACGAGCTACGAACAATGCGGAAGACTGGGTCAAAGTTACTTTTTCTTTAAAACCAGTTCCATTTATACTATAAGTTAGAATTTTTAATTCTACATATGGGATAATACTATTAACCCAAACCACCACTATCCCGCCCGTTTAAAGCCCTTCCGTGGATGTGCTACATATTTAAAATGTGTAAAAACACATTTTTACGTAAATAAATCAATAACAACTCTTTAAAATAAATATATTTAAGCTCATAAACGTATTTCCTTCTTCTCTTTTCAAAATAAACATATAGTGAAATTATATGGATAACATTTTCCAATAAGATCAGGAAGTCTCAGAAGTTTCGCGGCACACCCAGCAAATCTCTCGGTCTCGGTTCACTGCTGTATCACCTGTAGAAAACCACTGTGGTATCGTAGATGCTGTTAAGACCGTATGCAGTGCATAACGATGTTACTAGATGCCCTTGGTTATAGTCCTAATCACAGCTATCGAGAAAAACGCAAACTAGCTCTCGGTTTGGGAGTCAAAATTGATCCATTTCAATAGTCTAGATAATGGCGATGTTTAGGAAATATAAAATATGATCATGCTTATTCTCTAACACGTTTGATAACAAATTTTACACTAATCTCTTGTAGATGTCCGTCTAACATTTTTCTCAAATCTGTTGATATTGGTTAATTATCTACATTCACTAGACTGAAATTGTAAGTTTAAAGAGACACTTAAAATATTACAATACTGATGTATATTCTTGTAGATTGAAATCATTAGATTTTAAACAACTGAAATTTAAGATAAACATTCCATAGTAATTTGTATTGCTAAATTAGATTTGTTATAAGAGTCAGTGTCAAATATATGTTACATATCTTCAATATTCTTCTACCTAAAAATATTTTAAATTTGTGTTGGTATTTAGTTAATGAAATCAAAGGAAAAATCTTATTATTAATAATTAAATAAGTAAAGGTCAAATATATCATAAAGTATTCCCTTGCTAATATAATTTTGACGATTGACAAAGTATAATAATTATGAACAAAAGTAATAAATGACAGAATTGGATTTGAATTTCGAAAGACCTATTATTATTTTAAGACCTCAGAATCAATGGTAGGGTAACAGCAACAAAAACTGGTGCATAACAAACGAGACTGAAGCAAAGATAATTTTATCGACTTAATACGACCTTTTTAGTTAATGATTCGCAGATATTTTTGGTACCAAATCAACGAGTTTCACTAAGAATCATGATAGATCCAAATATTCAATCTCGGAAAATAATATTGACAAGAGGCGTTTGGAAGTATGCTCTTCATTTGCTGATCTTAGAAAATGTTCTTGCATCACGTACTTGATTACTTTACGTTGCTTCATATTCTCACAATCTTCTTTTGATTTTTTCAGAATTATATTACTCAGTGCATAGTTTCTGTTGAATAGTAACCTGTACTGTATAACGGTTAGAAAACATGAGAACTATTAACTTACACTAACATACATACTATGTTATTGCTAATTTATTCGAGAGATGGTGCGAGGAGGTTGAAGAAATATTATTCTGTATTTTACTTGCTTTTAGGATCGTTGTGTGTTGTAGTAAATTAAAATGTTGTAGCTGTATGTTTCACCTTTGTACTCGGAATAGAAAGAAATAACCGTATTTGAAACAATTAATTTCCTTCGCAGTTGGTCTCATTCTAAGCAAAGAACATCATTATCAACATTATATAACATGAGCCATTCAATAGCAAAGTAATATATGAAATTCCCTTAACATCAATGTAGAGATAAATGTTTCCTATTTTTTTAAAAAAAAAGCTAAAAATATCATTTTCAATATGTATATTATGATTTTTATAAACCATTAGCCAAAGACCAAGATATTCTTACATTTTCTTCAATACGATACAATTCTTCAGGTTCAAAAATAACAATTATAGAAAAATTGTTAAGTTTAGTTTTCGTACGGTCGTGATTAATAAGTATCCTATTCTCTATGACAAACACAACCAGCTTTTCCACTGAAAAGCTAGCCTTCACTCATTCATGAATTGAAAATTAAAATGGAACCCGGTTTTCTTGTTCTTTATGATTCGTCTATTATTTCCGTTTCCACACTTCATCTACGATCTATTTCTTTCTTCAGACCATAATATATATTCTTTCTGTGACCTTGTTAATACCATTTACCTGCTAGTCCTATAATTACCTTGTTCGATGGATTAAAATTACCTCTAAGCTTTAGAGACCGCTCCAGGTTCTTTCTGAAGGAACAAGGTTTTGGCGTGAGTAACGGGTAAACACAGAAATGGGGATGGCCAAAACCTACCAATGGGCTTCCATTTACGCAACGTCAACTTTACGACCATTAGATACGATAAGTCAATGCAATGTTGCCAGATTCTGAAGGAAGAAAATCAATGTATTTTGGTTATTATTCTGTGTTTCTTCTCGGAATAAAATGTTTCAATAAAGTAACCAAATCATTATTCAGTGTATCCATCTTAATGTTACTTGTTGTTTTTCTCTATATATAATAAACTCTCAAACGTTTTCCCGTTGTTTTAATTATCTGAAACCTTGTGTGCGACACGTGATTCAGTATGTATGCAGCCAGTTTCTGGAAGACGATTTGATAAATTATTATTAATATTTCCACTTTTGGCATCCCTAATAGGTTTCTTTAAGCGAGTGGACATATTAAGTTTTTTTTCCCCATACCTATATAAATATATGAATTCATATTTAACTTGGTAAACGCTTCAAGTGTTTTTATATTGATGTAGTTGTATTCCTAGTTTCGACTAAAACAAAATCTCCATGGTTTTTCGGGTGTATAAGTACGGATTTTCAGTTATTTTTAGAAGTAAAATTTGAATACTTGAATTTCGAGAGGAGGAATTATCGGGAAACTCGCGCACATTTCCGGTATTATATTCGATGTTTTTATGGCTTAGTTTGGTAATTTTATCGGAATCTTTTTTGCACTAACTTTCTCGTGTTTATACCAGCTCACCTAGTTAACTTTTCAGCACAAATAACTTGCGTAATTCCACTCCGTCATATATAGTAGTATCGCTCGATCGTCGTTTGATATAATGCGTTTTTAGTCACCTTGCATTGTTTGTCCTGGTAGCTGGTTAATCTACTGGTAGTTTTCATCTTATACTGAGGTTGAGGAAAATTATCGAAATATTTGGGTTATTTCTATGTGTTGTATTAGGGTCAAGTGCTACTTTAACATTATTTTCGACCGGAGAGAACATTTTCTATATTTGAATTTAACCATTACGATTCATGCGTATTTCGTTATAGCAGAAAGTGACGTAATAAACAATTTGTATTTAATATTTCCGAGTCCAGGAAAAGAAAAAAATGAGCAGCTTTATTAATACATAGATTTGAAATACCAGACCTTTTAAAATATTATGCTATAAGTTTGGGACCGTGCCCAACAAATCCTTTGGATCATAAGGGAAATAGCGGAAATCTGAATATAATATATGCCAAATTTCATACAACGAGGTACAGTTTAAAATGTTCGTAAAAGTACGTACAGTATAAAACATTTCGTAGAAGTGCGTACAGCATACAAATTTCGTAGATGTGCGTACAATATAAATAATTTGGTACAAGTGCGTACAATATAAATGAAATTCTCGGAAGTGCGTAGAGTATAAAGTATTTCGTACAGTATAAATAAAATCGTAGAAGCACCTACAATATAAAAAATCGTAAATGTGCGTACAATATAAACATTTCGTAAAATCGCATACAGTATAAAAAGAATCCAGCGAATAAAGATTGTAGCTGAATGAAGTTCTCTGACATCACATTTCAAATCAGTTCCTCTTTATCTGCTTTCATAAAAGCGTTAGTCTTTGCTATGTGGCAACATAAATAAAAAATACATAAAAGGTTTCATGGTACGAAAATCAGTATTAAGTCTGCCAAAGCAAAGAGGAAGAAAAAGTATTGTAAATCCGAGTTTTACAGGTCCTATAAGTTGTTTATTTATACAACACTAAACCCGACCACTTAACACTAATACAAACACATTTAAACTGAAATAGCAGCCACGGCGACTCCTATACTGTTAATAAACCTGAACAAAAAGATCTTCTGATGCTCTTTGAGTGATGAGTTCAATTTTTCAAAAGAGAAAATAGAATATTTTCCCCTAACTTTAGGTAAGGCCTTTGAGGGATTTTAGAGTTCAATTTGTTTTGACAATATTTACATTTCGTACCAGAAGAAGCATGTAACCTAAATGTTACCATGAACTTCTGATGCTGTGATCCTAAAAATGAAATATACGTAGAACGATGTTCTAAAGCATCTGAAAGATTTTGAAGATGTACCTGCGATTTATCAGTGGTCGGTTGTGGAAATGGTTCCTGCTCAGCTAAAATAAACATTAAATTTTGGTTTGAAAACAGTCAAACGTGAAGTTGAGAATTCCAGGAAACCTTAGTGGCGTAGGAGACTGTGCGACAACTTCATGTCACATCAGGTGGATATTCCGAACAGTGACCTGCTTGTTTTACTTCTTCAACAGTATTGCAAAAATGCTAAAGTAAAACTATTTTTAAAAACTTTGGTAAACTTTATTTTATATAGTCCTATCTAGTAACTCTTGACTTCGGTCCGTCACGATTATCCGTCATGTTCTACTTAAAATCCACACCCATACCTCTGCCGGGACCTTCGAGTCGTTCACCTAACGCGTTAGGTCGCACCGTTACCCGGTTTGCACGAAACTATTCGAAGAAGCAGTCTTCAACGAAATAAACAAATCATAGGAAAGGAAATTCTAACGTTCAGATGCACTATGAGATGTATGAAGTGGTTGTTATAAAGATGATATCCAGGCCTGCAAGTGTGACAGTTAACATGCCGTGATTGAAAACCTGAAATATGTCGCTATTATAAACTGGGATCCGTTCAGCTTTCAATATTATATCGTATCGTTTTTACATAATGCGATAGCTGTGGCCTTTCGGAAAGTTTTTTTTTGTTTTAAATTTTAGCTCATTCTTTACAATAATTAATTTTCATTATTTGTTATTAGTTTTTGTTTCATGTAACACAAGCTGTTGTCGTATTAATTATTAATTAATTTCAACGTTAATTTTTATCACTTTGAACCGAATTTGCCTTCACAGCCACGAAGCTTATCGTATATCTGGGATAAAGCGGCAACTTTGTTTCTCTCAGGATGTACAGTAAGTCTCTCACACTAGTTGGAAACCATAGTGGAAAACTTATGAAAGATACGTGAATATTTCAGCTTTTTAGTTCATCTTATTCTGATACAGAACCAGAGTCAAAACAATAACGTATTACTTCCAATAATTATATGTTGTTAACGTTTTTGGTTGCAAAATGGTAAGAAGGTATGTTTCAAATGTATGTTTCGTTTTGAGCTCTAAGCCACACTCCGTACATACTAAATTCTTAACCATGTGCGCAATTTACTGTTTTATTTGATTGGGAGTTGTGCTAAATTCCATCGGTGACTTTCTTTCTATTAAATGTTCTTAAATGTTACTAGAGACTCTCAGTAAAATGTCTACAGAAGTTTTAGTATTTCATGTTGGTTCATCGAAAGCCAGGAAAATCTCAGACGCGTTTCTTATGTTGAAGCAGATAGCTCCAATTGTTAGTTCCATGTATTCGCAGAATGAGAAAATATTTTATTATCCTCGGCGTGAGTGTAATTCTGTTCAGGTTTCTTTTGCCGCCATCTCGAAATTTCTTATTTCATCAGAAATGGGGACATGTTATCAAGCAACGGGAATTTCAATTTCCAGTTGACAAATACAAAAGTGATTAAAATGTGATGTGAGTCGTGAGATCAACTTTGTTAATGTCTTCGGGGTTCACCCAAAGAACTTCTGATCCTCGGTACTGTTTGGATCTTGTGATTTTTTGTAGAGCGTTAGTTTCGCTTTCGGGATGTCCTGGGTTGATAACACCAATCAGTCATCATGATAGGATTTCCCCATGGAAGAACTTTGCTGTCCCACCATGCAAATATCGGTATAGTAGCTTCACATTAGGCTCTAGATGACTCCGTTCCATTTCCTCTCCCTTAATCGATTCCGACCTGAATCATAAATCCCTGAAGGCAATAAAAATTATTTCAATTCAACGGGGAGCTGTGTCCCACAAACCAGTGTAAATAATTCATTGCGAACGCCGGAAGCAAAAAGGTGACACTGACTGTGACCGATACCGGTCCGCGAAATTATTGTATCTGTTGTCGGTAAATGAATATATTTAGATATTTAACACTTATTTAGTAGATTTTGAAAGTAGATTTTCATAGGATGACATGAAAAAATACAGGAAACTCAATTACCAAGGGTTCGGACGGAGCTACGCAGGGAACTCCGGATCACACTCGTCAGACCTCATCAAAATACTAAAAGGTACACCTTCCTCGGGCGTCGGAGGGAGGAACAAGGAACTTGAGATGACCCAGTTTTCCCGGACATGTCGATCACCTACGAAGTTTGACACCACAACAAGGAATAATTGTGAGAAAGATGGACAAGACAAAGAAGTAGAAACGTGTCGAGTAAGCATAAGGATAAACTCCAACTGTATCGAAGTTGGGAACAGAATCCAGTAGATACTCAGGGAGCATGCGATGAGCATCCGCATGAGTAGCGGATTACAGTCAAAATGACGTACTCTCCAGTGTAGTCCAGGTCAAAGTTTTAGGATATACAACAACAGCCCTCATCGATAGTGTCGCTGCACGCTCACTATGTTCCAAAGTGTTTTGCAAGTATCTTCCATAGTGTCTCATGCACACCTGAAGCCAGCCAAGGATTTTGTTCTTATAGATTATTCTGGGATTCCCAGGACAAAAGTTTGCGGTAAAGTGACACTTCCTGTTTGCATCGAAGAAATCGAGGTATACTGTCCGTTTTACGTGATCTGTGGCCTGAATCGAGATTTGTTATTGGGAAGAAATCTGATGGCGTTAATGAACCTCGAATTAAATTTTAATAAATGCATGGTCCGCGTCGAAGTTGACGGCCGATATGCAACGATCCCCATGGTTAGCACATCCAAATCGACTTCCCAGCTGTGAACAAAGTCAACGCCTGATACCAGATTAAAGGCAGTCCAGTCCAATGTTTGAATGATGTCTTATAGAAAATGCTCTAATAGGATGTGATAATGCCCAAATCTTTGCATGCGATTCCAACCTTGTTACGAGTACAATCAAATCCTGGAACAATTCCCTAGGTTTGGATAGGATAAATTCAGGATTGGATACCGATATAGATAGTCAGTACGCATAAGAACTAAGATAATGTGTAATGTATGCACCAATGAAACCGCTACGGAAGATTTTTCAAAGAATAGTGTCCCTAGAGAAGATGATATGATGGATGTGTTGTTTAGAGCAACGCGGACGATGACGCGAAACATAAATTAGTGACCGTTCTTCAACGACCGAAGAACGTGTTCTCTGACTTCCTGGGAAATCTAACCTTTTGCAGTACACCTTAGAAGTAGAAAACCTTGATTATGCTCCGGCGCAGATCCATTTGAATCTGAAGCGACCGACATCTGTGCTGGAAAGGCTTGGTCTCCAAGTTTGCGATTCAACTACCACTTGGGACAACAAATTGCTGATGGTCAGCTAGATGCGACGTGCCCAAAGACACCGCAGGCGGCAAGCAGAGCAGAATGACGGTAGCACCTGTCGTAAAGTCCAACAAGGAGACTTTGTGTTCCTCCGAACACATCCGAAGATTGTGACAGTCTAAGAAAATGTTTAACTTGTATGCTGGTCCATATCTGTGTCAGCAAGCCCAGCCCCAAGGTAGTGCGTTTACTCGATCCAGATTCCGGTAGAGACGTTGGAAACAATGCAGAAGAGAATTGTAAAGTCTGGACTCCGTCGCATAAAAATCCGTGACATGTGGATGGATATGGCACGCAAGTTTCTAAACCCCATCATGGTCGAAGGGCCAAACACCGGTAATGATTAGTGAAAGAGTGCTATCACGTGTAACTAGCCTCCATGGAAACAGACACCGAACGTGATCAGTTTGGAGGATTGATGTCACTTGTGTTGTACCTGTACATATGTATATATATATTTTTCTTCCTTTCTTGGGCGCGGTTTGTGTGGTTGTGTGTGACTATATATGTACACAGTTTCGACCTATTCCAATGATCTGAATGACTGGTTTATAAGATTATCCTTATGTGCTTAAATATGTGTATAAGTAATGCGTGACTGTGCTGTTTTTATAGTGCTCTTTAGTGTGCAAGACAATGTGCCAGAATTTGCAGTCACGATCGGGCGCCATATATAACAGTGTTGAAGAGCTGTCCGTTCACTATTCAGTAACTGTATGCATATATAGCATTATTCTTGCAGTTAAAAAATGGCGCACGCGCATGCAATATTCAGAAAATCTTCTTATTGTTTTCAAGTTCTTTTTTAAAAAGAAACTTTTAATACTAATTAACTGAAGATATAAATGAGCAATGTATTTTTATTAATATAATATAATATTTTATTTTATATATATTAAATTGTGCAAATCAGAAGTCATCGTTATTTGTCGTATATTACTGTATAACCCGGACAGCATGTACCCAGGCGCTACACCGTAAAGTCGTATATTAAAATCGGTTCAAATTGTGGTTTTTGCTTTTACAACAATAAAGTAAGCATTCACCCGAATCACATGCTTTTTATCGTGTAGTTTCACAAGTGACTGTTTCTCTACGGCATTGCCGCATTGAACATATCGCTGTGCGGGCATTATATCTTGTTCCAACAATTTTAGTGAATGACATAGAGGTGAGGAATTTACATTCCTTTCCAATTCCCAACCAGTGGGCCGCGGGCGACCATATCTCTTCGGAGGTCTGGAACCACTACCTCACCAACTCAGGTTTACAACCAGTGGGCCACAGGCGACCATTTGTCTTTGGAGGAACGGAACCAGTAACTCATACTTCATTCGCAGCACCTTGTCTCATAAACCCAAGCTTGCCCGCTGTGTTGCTGAGGCGCACTGTCACAGAAGGTGTGTGTCACTTCCTTTTTTAATTTAAAGTATTTAGATTGATTTTACGATAGAGAGTATCCGTTTGACACTCACACATATTAACACTTTACATACAATATCCACAATGAACTATTTATTGTATTCCACAGCTGGTTTTGATATTTTACTTGTATTACCTGGGCTTTTCTCAAATCCATAAATAAAAATATTGAAATATCTTAAATCAAAATTTACTTTATTAAAAACATTCGGCCTTTGCATAAGACACTTACGCTTACAGACTAGAAATTGTAGCAAATATAATATGCGAGACATGTGAGAAATTCATCTCTAAAATTTTGGTTCTTTCTGAAAATTTCAAAAACAGTTCCAAGTTCACAAATCACCTAATTTTTATTCAAATAAATATTTGCGGGTTTCTCTTCGGTATATTACGAAGAAAAAAATCTAATTGATATATAGACACATCATTTCATGAAGATTCTATTAAGGTTATTAATCATTCTCCACCAATTGTTACGAAAATGTGGCGGATTCCGTGCCGATTTACGACGCTAAACGTTAAAATTTGGGTTACTTGGCCATTTTTTTTAGTTTCGAACTGTGGATAATAGGTAGGGAGAGACAGCATACACGCACAAAATGCTTTCTGCAATCCAGACTCTAAAATAAGTACCACTGTTCTTTCGTGCACAATTATGAAATTATTAATTTATGTTGGCTTTCTAACTTATTTGTAACTTTAACGATACGAAAGATTAGATACAAAGTATTAGTTAGACTTTTACGCATACTCTGTGTATGTGCTCTAACATAATATACTATCCTCTCTTGTAAAGCATATAGGTAAAGAAATTAATTTTAATATTTTATTTTTTGCATAGAGATACCGGAGAAACAAACCATACGGTTAGTACTGTGTTGTATCTCTTACAAAATTAATTACGTAATTAGGTATTGTGTAGTTCAAAAATTGAAACTTGTTTTCAAGATATTGGGAGTAAATAAATGTGCACCATTTGTATGCGAAACTTACGAAATTGTCTGGAAGATTTGTACAGAAAATGAACAACAAATGTATTTTACACTCCATCTATGAGCGGTAAACCTGTTAGAGCTGCGATTCTACTAACGATCTATTGATAGGATTTCAGACACGCGAACATTATTTTTAATAATATTGTTTTTTACACAAACTCGGTCGCTTGGGAACGGGACACCCACGGTAGATCTATTCGTCTATTATCCGAAATAATGTTTATGATATGTTTTCTGAAAATACAACTAATTCTACGGAAGCAAATAGAAAATAAAATTAAGTAACATTGAGAACCGGAAGACCTAGTAATGTTACATTTTTTCAAATAACGTTCGAGCTAGTTATACTGCTGCTGTGTTCAGCTGAATGGAAGCAACAAATGCATTTTATAGAAAATAGATTGACAACACTGGCCACTAAGAACCTGTCGTCTTGGGGACGGGGTACTCACTATATTGTTTTATAGTGCCGAATTATGTATGTACGTTATGTTGGTGTTGCCTATAAACAGTTACGACAAAAAATATACATAAAAATGTGCTTAAATTATGATTTAGTGTGCATGAGAAATTGAAATTTGTGCTCAACTATTTTCTACGTAAAAATTAAAATTTATTTCTACTATGTATCATTTGACAAGTGCACAATTTTAAAATTATATATGGTGCTTTATTTCCTTGTTTGTTTATATGTACATAATGTTTACACTTCTCGCTAACTGGGTTTCGAATAATGTGGGTTTAACCATCTCAGTCCGTTGATGGACAAATGTTCTTTAGATGGTCAGCCATAGGGCTGCCGCTTGACTTGTAGTCTGCTGGGGAGTTTGATTTTCGTCTAGGTTCTTCTCATAACCGCTTCCATTCGTGTTCGTCTCTTTCTGTTCAATTTGTTCGGTTGTTGTTTTCGATTGTTTGTGTGTCCGGATTTATTCTCACCAAACCAGGATCTAGTGAGTTTTCTCATTTGCAATTTGTGGTTCTAAAAAGGCAAATATATAAATTTGTTCTATTCTCTTTTATTTGTGTGAATTACCTGGAAGTATTCTTCATTTCTTTTCAGAAGATGGTACTAGGCTCTAGAATTCTAAACTTGCTTAAAAACAATACCAAACTGAACCTGGTCCTGTTATAAGGATATTCGTTATTTTTTTACTATTAAAAAAAAACACTGAACTGCTGAACAAGACTATATTATACGTAAAAAATAAAATATCCCTAACGTTTCAACCTTCTAGCAAAGATCCTCATCAGACATACACTGAGTCTGTACAGTGCCCCCGTAAAGTCCCGCAGTGAGGAGTGACAACTCTCCAACTTCTACAGTGATCTCCTATCATGCACATGCTTCATGCAACTAAAGTCTGGTGCCACGGGTGTGGATGCATACGATTTCTGTCTTTCGGAGACATTTACCGCGAATCGGAGTATGTATAGTTGAAAGAAAGAAGGTGAAAAAAGAAGATAGAGAAACGCGACAAGAATTTTGTTGAAGAGGGCAAGAGCCAGAATATGCATTGCTGTATATTCTGAAAAAAAATCCCTGTATCGAGATAACTATAAAGATTACCTGGTAAAATACGCATGCTGCAAAGGGTGGGAAAACCCAGGTAATATGTCTGTATTTACTCTACTATGATCGCATCCTGAAAGCAAGTGTCTGTGTTGAACATGCAACGCCGGTCAACTGTTGCATCTCAGGTGAGTGGCTTCTTCATCCAGGGGCTGCATCCACGAAGTGGGTTGTCCTCTCCGTGGTCTCGGTGTCCAGACCAGCGTACACAGGAGTGCCACGAGTCCACAGGTGACCAGGCCCCAATCTTGACTACAAAAAATTACACACATATAAATACATGCCCAATAATCTACCTGCTCCCTCATTGGCCGAAGCAAGCAGCCAATCAGAGACGCCCGATCAAGCAGCCTCCCCATTGGCCGGAACAATCAGTCAATCAGAGACGCCATAAAACATCCCATGTTAACAAAAGAGAAGCAACATGAAGCAAACTTAGAGCCTCCCTAACACCTCAATTAACATACATATCTCTGTGTTTGTCAACAATAATCTTCCATTCTTTATAAATGCTAAAACCTTTTGTCCAGTTCATTAAGTTCTAATCTACTTCCTTTTCTATCCACCAGGCCTCCTTCCATTTTCTAGGCCACATACTATCATCATGTTCTAACACAAACACTTTCTCCCAGTCCACAATATGTCCTTTTTCTTTTACATGTTTGAATATAGCATTACTCTCTCTACCATGTTTCACATCGCTTTTATGTTGTTTAATTCTTTCCTTCAACAATTTACCCGTCTCTCCAATATACTTCATATCACAATCCTTACAGTTAATACAATAAATGACACCTTTCTGCTTGTTCTTCCCTTTATCCTTTCCTTTACTTCTGACCAAATCCAACAACTTTCTACTACCTTTTCTGTACACTCTCACACCCTGCTTTCTTAACATCTTTTTATTAATCTCTGTGTCCTCTCCTAACCCTATAATGCCTTTCCATACCACCTCTTTTCCTTCCTCATCTCCTTCTTTTCCCCTTGAATCCACAGATGCCTTTATGATATCCCTTTCACTATACGCATTCTCATATAACTGTTCCTTAAAATCTTTTACATTCTTTTCTACATTCTTGCTAGAAATCCTAGTAATTCTTGTCAACATATTTCTTATAAAATTAGTTTTGGTGCTTTTATCCACATTACTATTCTTATTACAATAAATACCAAGTTTTCCAAAAATACACAAAAAGGAAGTAAATTAAGATCAGTGATGGATTGTAAGAACAATTATTTTGAACCATAGGAAAGTGAATTGAAAACAGTGTTAGAGTGGGTGAGAGACAGACAAGAAACATTGTCAGTGAAAGATTATAGAGAGGTAATTGACTACACAAGTAAAGTTGTAATTGGAAATGAGTGTATTTTATTTAGTTTGGATGTTAAAGCTATGTTTCCAAGTTTAAAAAGGGCTGCTATACTAGATATTGTTAACGGTGCCATGGGGGAAGAAGGGGTAAAAGGTTGGAAATGGGAGAAAGTTAGGAAAACTCTCAACTTAATTTGGGATTTTGGTTTTTGCAAAGTGAAGAATGACATGTATAGAATTAAGGAAGTTTTAAGTATAGGGTCTAAGATTAGTCCTGTGTTATCTGATATCATTATGAATGTATGGGAGAGGAAGGTGGTAGAGAAGGGAAAAGGGAAGATTAAGTATTTATGTAGATACGTTGATGATTGTTTTGGGATATGGGAAGGCTCTAAAGAAAAATTGACACAGTTTGTAGAAGGCATTGAGGATAAAGAAAAAGGAATAGAGTTAGAGCTGAAAATATAGAAGGGAAGTAGCTTATGTTATCTTGATATTTTAATGAGTAAAGAAGGGAGGATAATTAAAACTCAATGGTACCAAAAAGAATGCAATGCTTGTATTTATTGTAATAAGAAAAGTAATGTGGATAAAAGCAAAAAAACAAATTTTATAAGAAATATGTTGACAAGAATTACTAGGATTTCTAGCAAAAATGTAGAAAAGAATGTAAAAGTTTTTAAGGAACAGTTATATGAGAATGGGTATAGTAAAAGGGATATCATAAAGGCATCTGTGGATTCTAGGGGAAGAGAAGGAGATGAGGAAGGAAAAGAGGTGGTATGGAAAGGCATTATAGGGCTAGGAAAGGACATAGAGATTATTAAAAAGATGTTGAGAAAGCAGGGTGTGAGAGTGTACAGAAAAGGTAGTAGAGAGTTGTTGGATTTGGTCAGAAGTAAAGGAAAGGATAAAGGGTGAGCGCAACACGATTATACTACTATAGTCATATAACACGACTATCAAATTCAACCTTTCGAGAACACCTCCCCGAATGACTCATTTCGCGATTCGGTGATATCTAACTGCCATCAAGATCATCAGATCTAATACCACAAACCCTTTGGGGTTACCTCAAGGAAATGGTGCACTTCAGAAAGCAGGTAGGTAAGAGACATTCCGACTTATATGTCACACCGCGTCTAGGTGTGAATGGCAGAGAGAGCCTACAAATGTTCTCTTATGTTCCTTTTCCCTCCCTTTGCTCTCCGCTCACGCTCAAATCTCAAAGTTGATTTTTTTTTCGTATATTTAGCTTATACAAGTGTATGAGATGTGAAAGAACGAGATTTTTACCTGGGTCTCCACCAGAGACGTTGGGTCACCAATATTTATAAAATACGAATTTGAGATTTAAAAAAAAAATCATAAATAAGTTAATGATTATAACGGCCTTTCATATGCTGTATAACTTCAGCACAAAATGATATGTAATAGGGTACCGGAAATCAAGATGATATTCAATCCCTTACGTACGAGACATGCCCCTGATTTAGCATACTTTAGAAAAGCAAATTGATTTTGTTTCAATATACTGTGATGCACCAGTCTCCAGATATTACGTTTTCCGTTTTGTCACACACATTTTGTCATGCGCTGCAATTCAGAAATGACCACTATTATTCAATTGGTGGTGATAAAATTAAAAAAAACAAAATACCCATTTTGAACTATTCACATATGAAAGGTATCAGAAAAACCGGAGAGGTACATTTCTAGCGTTTTTGTGCTGTCTAATTGGGGATAATTGGAACTACAAAGCCGTCAAAGAACGAAAAAAAGGCCATAATTGACCACATGAGACAATATTACATATTCGTTGCACCGTTTAAACATTAAACGATGAAGGAATTAAAACTTGTTTTTTTTAATAAATCTGTTTTGTGAATTTCCTTGTTTTCCCTGAGGTTCTTCATATAAAGAATATAAATATTAAAAAATAAAAAAAATGAAAAAATCAAGCGAGCAATTCAATTACAGTATTTCTTGCTAACTTCAAATGGATTAATCCGTTATTAAAATGAAATGTTTCTTTGATAACCACAAAACACAACTTTTTACTTTTATAATATAACAAGTACTTGATTAGGCCAATATACAAAGCAAAAAAAATCATGTGTTAGGTGAATCGCTCATTGCAAATCACCCTAAGTCACATTACCCTGATTTTGCGAAAACTGTTTTACAAATTGATGAAACAAGACGATATTTTAACTAAGAAACAAAGTAACAATTTACAAATAATTTGTTAGCACGTGACATCAAAATGGTGTAAAAACTTTATCCGTAACGTGAACATAGGTTGTTTTTTACCAACAATGATATTTTGGGGAGAAAATAATAGTTACACTTAAGGTTTATGCAATATTAATTGAACACTCATAATTTATTTGCAGGTTAGAACACTATTCTCCTTCTCACATATTCATGATAGATAGGGCAAGTCAATATTTCTCACCAAAAGGTTGAGACAGTCATTAGTCTAGTAAAATTATTGGGTAACCTAGAAGTAATTGTAATAGAAGATGTTGCAACTGTTTCTGAAAGGTCAAAGTGTAAGGAAAACGATGGTAGAAAGTCTACTGCGCTACGGAGCGGACTAATCCACAAAATGGCGACCATATCCAAAATGGCTGCCATGCGAGGAAATGTATATGTAGATGTATAGAGTATTCTAGAAGAAACTGTTATAAACCATGATGCAGCTGTTTCTCAAAGAAGAAATTGTAGGGAAGACTATGGTAAACAATCTACTACGCTACGGAGCAGACTAGTCCCAAAATGGCGACCATATCCAAAATGCCTGCCATGCAAGTGAATGGAAAATCGTTTTTCGTAAATACCCTAACAAATGGACAGTTTTGTGTATAAGAAACCTTATTCTAAATAGAAAACCGTATTTAGTGATACAGCACATAATAATGATAACTCGCATCTGTTACATTATGACATGCGATTCCATGGCATTCAGTACAGGCACTTGTGTAGTCATTACCATATTTCTTCCAGTTGCACTGCATTGTACCACACTGAGTTATAGAGCAGCCACATTTTATGAACTTTAGCAAATACTCGGGTGCAGGGTTGGCTCATTTTTACTGGAGACAGATGGCCATCACGAAGTTCCCAACCCCATTGGAGCGGATCGAGGTCATTGGAAAGCCAGACCTGAACTTGAAGATATACACGTAGAAAGTGATAGTAACAGGCATCCTCAGTAGGTGGCAGTATCACAGGTGTCACTTCAGCTGCCGACTAAACTGGTTTTGAGATAAACTTTTGATAGCGAATATCATGGAGAGATTGACCGATGCAACCACCATACAGACACGCCATAGCTTTATTGTCAGATGCCTTAATTTGTTCTTATGTTCCCCCTGCTGTTCTGAAGATTGCAGCCTGTTCTCGGAAACACTTGTTCTCCCCAAGCAGTAGAATAGAATCCCGTTTCCCTAACCCAAATGGTTTAGATGTTACATCCTGGCAATGCATGAACGAAGACAATGTGAGAGCAGACGCCATTACCTAGTGTTTGTTTCATTGCCCCGATGTCGTAGACCATCATCACACTCTTATAACTTTTCTTTGGCTCAGATCAAAGAAAGACATCATTGAGTTTGTTGTCAAAATACTGGATGAAAGGGACAAGAAGATCAGTGTCTTCATCAATAACTGCTGTTGAACACATCTGAGATGTTTCAATACCTTCCTTTACAATCAGGACATCTGCGTCACCAGGAGCATGTTTGATGCAATAGCCAGATTCCGCAAACTTCTCAGTCAATAGTGTTAGTGTGTTACAAAGGTTCTCGGTGATGGCGAGAACCGTCGACTGCGTTAATGTACCTTTGGTCCCTCCAAATAACAGCAAAATCCAATGTGATTTTCAAGATCAACCACAAACCGTTTTCCTGTCTTGTTGTCCAACTGAACTCCAAGTCCAAGTAAGGTTGTAAAGGTGCAAGTAAGACCCTTAGGTGCACTGATTCTATGACTGCATGACCAATCGCAGCCACTTTCCTGTTTTTGTTATTTTTTTCCTGTGACAAGTTTTGAAAGAAACAATCTCAGTGTATCAGGCAGGAACTTCAGATGGCTTTCCAAGCTACTGATGTCTTCATGTGATGGATATACGCCCGGATCAAGTGGGATATCCTTAATATCGTTCCTAATAATGTCAGCCGCTGCTGCGATAAGATTTCGTTTAACTTCCTCTGCATTTGCATAACTTCGGTTATGGTAGTGTTGTAACACATTGAAAGTAACAATAACTGATGTTCTTGCCACCGTTTCAACAAATATTTTGTCTTGGAAATGTTCTAGCAGCTTTTGTTTCATGAACTTGGAAAAGTAAAGTTCATGACCTTGTGGTAGCAATTACTTCATTTTAGATATTAGATCTTTTATCGTTGTCTGTTATTCATCATTTTCTTCCATATACTCCACAACCTGACGAAATGCTTGATAACGAATGTTGTCCCAATTAACAAACTTGGCCTTACACGTTTTAGACACTTTCTGTCCAACTACCACATGATGCTCTGAAATTTTTCTCATATTATAATTATTGATTCACTACATATAAATGGCCAAGAAGGTTGCATGGCAGCTATTTTGGATATGGTCGCCATTATGAGATTAGTCTGCTTCGTAGCTCAGTAGACTTTCTACCATCGTTTTCCTTACAGTTTCTTCGTTGAGAAACAGTTGCAACATAGTTTATTACAGTTACTTCTAGGATAGCCTATACATCTACATCTACATTCCCTCGCATGGCAGCCATTTTGGATATGGTCGCCATTTTGGGATTGGTCTCCTTGGTAGCGCAGTAGACTTTCTACCAGCGTTTTCCTCACACGTTCCCCTTTCAGAAACAGTTGCAACATCTATTACAATTACTTCTAGGTTACCCTAAAAATTGTCATAGCTTTACCAGCCTGCATCGTTAGGAACATATTGCCCACACTTGGAAATATCCTGAATTAGTTTAATGCCTATCCCCAACTTCCCATTCTTGTAAACCATCTCGTTTGACAAGTCTGGCTTCTACCTAGAGTCAAATTAAAAGTAGAAGGTGCTTTTTGATAACTTCCATAGTTTCCACAACTCCTGCAGTTCACACGATGCAACGAAAATGGTGAAACGATGGTACATTCAGAGATACCTTGTTTCCCGTGGAATATCTCAAATCGATGATTCAGCAGAGAAGCAAATCTTCTAAAAGATATATCCACTAATTCTTGAAATCTTTGCCAGCATGTTCGTCTTCCACGTTCACAGGGAATTTTGCTGCTTGCATTAACAATAAGTTGCATTTATTCCCGGATTGTGTAGATTATGTTTACTTTATTGAAAGCTCTCTTTATAACTAGATTTTCAGTGTTTTGCCGTCTACTTCCAACTGCTAATTCGGTTCCTAGTTAGTTCTTTCAAACAACACTAGGATAAACTGTTGTTCGGAACAGTTTTAGAATTGCAAGTCAAAACATTTAAAGGAAGAATTAATTCTTAAGAAAATTATAATCTTTACTATATTATTCGAACTACGATTAAAATAAGCGACAACAACAGAATAAATAGAATTTACTCCTACTGTAATATAATATAGAAAACACGTGATAAAATAATTATCATTTCTTTACAAAAAAGTGAAGTTGCGATTAATATTTGTGAATCAATAATTTACACTGGAAATCATTTCAAAATATTGTTTCCAAACAATTTTCCGTTAG
>JAGDQP010021131.1:0-32201 GCA_022664845.1 Lepisma saccharinum | reverse complement strand
TTCCCAGATGTTATTCCAATGTTTTGAAGAGTCCAACAGTGTTCCCAGATGTTATTCCAATGTTTTGAAGAGTCCAACAGTGTTCCCAGATGTTATTCCAATGTTTTGAAGAGTCCAGCAGTGTTCCCAGATGTTATTCCAATGTTCTGAAGAGTCCAGCAGTGTTCCCAGATATTATGCCAATGTTTTGAAGAGTCCAACAGTATTCCCAGATGTTATTCCAGTGTTTTGAAAAATTCAACAGTATTCCCAGATGTTATTCCAGTGTTCGAAAAAAAAAATCAACAGTATCCCCAGATGTTATTCCAGTGTTCTGAAAAAATTCAACAGTATTCCCAGATGTTATTCCAGTGTTCTGGAAAAAAAAAATTCAACAGTATCTCCACATGTTATTCCAGTGTTACAAAAAAAATCCAACAGTGTTCTCAGATGTCATTCTAGTATCTTGAAAAATTTACACATCGGCAAATGTTGGTTCAGCGTTTTGACAATTCCAGCATTGTTACCAGACGATCAGATCAATCATAGACGTGAAACCAAATGCTGACTTCAACAACAACAAAAAAAAAAAACCCACAGACGATATACTCTCGCTAGAAGGATAGCATGACCAACAAGTTATCACCCCTCATCGATTACCATGACTGAAGGAGACAACTATATTAGGCGATATCCGGTCAATCCCTTTCATCAAACAAATGGTGATTTCCACCACTAGTGTTTTCCAAAAAAAAAAAAAAGTGACAAAATACATGTAGATTTTATATGGTGCTGGGACCTTGGAAAAATATATAGTTGTTAGACATAAGAGTGATGGGTATATATATGAATAGTGGACAATTAATTCAAAGCACCAGAAACTCTTACATCCTTCATTATAGCTGGGGAAAAAAAAGTGACAAAATACATGTAGATTTTATATGGTGCAGGCACCGAAAAAAACAAATTGTATTTAGAGATAAGGTAACTAGAAATTTGTATTCAGAGGGCCATTAGAGGCCAAGGAAAAGTGTAATATCTCTCTTATTAGTTGGCCAGAGGTATATTATAAGTGTCCATGGCATGCATCTTGCAATGCCTTGAATTCATCCTAGATAAAAATTGCAAGGGGCGTGTCATATCTTTCGACAGACGAAAAATGAAGAAAGGAAAAAGGGACGAAACAACCAAATTTTAGGTGCGAGAAAAATACGTATGCTGCAAGGCTTGGTCCTGTTACACTGACCTACAGTGGCCACTAAGAAATAATAAGGACATTTCAAAATAGTAACAAGAACTTTGGATAAGCCCTTACGGCAAGTTATTATAGGACCGTGTCCCAGATACTAGAGAATATAAACTTCACGGAATAGAAGCACGCTCTCTATTGATCTCTCTCTATTCATACACTGCGAGGTAGTGACAAGTGTTGGTGCTTCTCTCTCTAGTACTGGGGCATTCTACAATAGTTAAAAGATTGTCGGAGGCGAACGTCGACCGAAGATACACAGCATTAAGAATTCACCTAATTTTTTGTGATCCTACATCGAGGACAAGTTGGACAGCCTGAGTGATGATGGTGAACATTGTGTAAGTAAGCCTTTTCTCAGGACGTGTTTGTAATGACTAACATGTGTCGCGTAAAAGAGTAACAGTTTCAACCGGACTGAGGTGGTCCC
This sequence comes from Lepisma saccharinum, assembly GCA_022664845.1. NCBI lineage: Eukaryota > Metazoa > Arthropoda > Insecta > Zygentoma > Lepismatidae > Lepisma > Lepisma saccharinum. Next base: position 30,543 of record JAGDQP010021131.1, on the reverse strand, counting down.
CCACGTTATTGGTTGTTCTAGCATAGCCCCCCCCCCCTCTGCACTATACGAGGATAATAGAATTTAGATCTTGGTTTGGCCAACTATAGGAGAGATACTATAAATATTACTTTACTTTCTGGTACAGAAATAAATCTCAATTTTGTTTTCATCATTTTACATAACTCTTGTTTTTCTTGTCTGCATCTATTGTTGTTCAAACCCTCGAAAACTCTAAATTTATCACAATAGTGATCTTACATTAAGTTTTAAGCAAATTACAAAGTGATCTTACTCAAGTGTTCACGTTATTCTTAGATAGTTTTTCGTGGGGACTTATTCCAGGATAGTTCCGCGGCGTCGACCCAGCGTCGTGAGGCCAATTGGGGAGCTACCTGAATAAAGAGGTAGCGATCACAGTTGAGAGCTTCGGATCTCCTCTCCCAACACGTCTGGTCAGCGTGGGAGCAGTAGACCACCTGCATGTATATGAGCTCCTGCGTAGCCTAGTCGGTAGCGCGCTCTACTTCAGTGCGAGCGGTCCCGGGTTCGATTCCCGGTGGGGGGCTCAAAAATTTCGGTGTTGACCCAGTATCGTGAGGACAATTGGGGAGCTGCTGTGAATAAGAAACAGTGGCGATCACAGTGAGAGTTTCGGCTCTCCTCTCCCAACCCGTCTGGTCAGCATGGGAGCAGTAGACCAACTCCTCCCTTCGGGGAGAGGCCTCATCCACTAGTGGATTGAATATGGCTATGATTTATATATATATATATAAAAGAAACAGTAAAAAATATTATAATTGTTCTCCAAATTGCTGGAGAAATATAAGTTTTCTGCGTTGAATGGTTTGGGAATTATAAGCAGACGTTTCCGATAAGATCTATTTTCTTCCGCAGGCATATGACATATTAACAAAAAAGAATTGTTGTCGCTAACAGGAAATTGATCGTGTACAAAATCTACAAACTAGGTTCCATACGAAAGATATATATTTTCTTAGGTGCGATAGTCTGGTTATCTGATTAAATAGCTGCTGTTTATCGTTTTATTAAATGGATATTAATGTTGTTAGTCAGACGTTGTAATTCCAAGTTAAATGAGCGTAAGATACGGTTTCACGAGGCGAATCGCGGTATGGTACCGACAGTTAAAGTCTGGATTTCTTCCTTTTAGATACACTGCTCGTAGCTGTGAATTCCTTAAATACCTGACATTTCTGTTATAATTATAAATTCTGCTGATATATTAATTCTGCGAGAAAAAGCTTGGTTCGTATTTACTCTGGAACACATTCTTTATAAACTATTGAAAGGAGATTCAGAATAGATTCCTTGACCTTCTACTTAACCGAGAAATAGCCCAGATTAAAATACCAAATTCTTAATAAACTACATATTCTTATTTATTAACTAAATTGTTTCCGTTTCCTTGAGAATTAATAAAGTAATTCCTGCCCATACAGTCTTAGTTAAAAGTCTCCAGAAAGTGTATAATCTGTCGCTTCATATTTCAAGTACTTGGTCAAAAATCTCGTCATAATTATTTTATTATACGATAGAAGTTCAGCTTTGCTGGTTCTATATACGTATAACTGTTTTCTCGAGTTTTTGTTATCTCTGTATTCTACAATAACCATACCCCGGAACAGAGCCAATTATTTAAATTATTAATACAAATTGTAGAATTGCTAGTATCAAAGTCTTAAGATTAATATTAAAACACAAAACAAAACAGAGACACAGGAACAAAAGAAAGCACTAACTAACTCTATGGCTTATGAAACTTGCAAGTTCATCACCGCAGTAACTAACGTTCGCCATTGGATTCTATCCTGGGCAATATCAAGCCAATTTTCATCACGAACACCTACTTATTGATGATTTCTTCTAATATTATCCTCCCAACGACGTCTCGATCTTCCCAATGGCCTCCTTCCGTCCGGCCTTCCAACCAGGATAGAATATCATCTTCGTTTTTTCCCCATCCGAGTTATATGGCCTGCCCACCAAAGTCGTCGCGATTTCATTATTTTTATAACATCTGGCGAATCGTACATTCCATGGAGTTCTTCATTATAGAGTCTCCTCCACTCTCCAGTTATCTCGTCCTTTTCGGCCCGTATATCTTTCTCAAAACCTTATTTTCAAACACACATAATTCATCTCCTAGGGTCGTACTCCAACTTTCGCAACCGTAAAGTATTACCTGCAGAATAGAAAAAATAAAGATGCATAGAGAGAGAAGAAGAGAAAGAAGCAAAGATATGATAAAGAAACGCCAGAAAAGGCAGGGAAAGAGAAAGACCAATGAAAAATATGAGAACTACATTATCATGATGCTAAAGAACACACACTTTTTACTCTGATTCTTGCCATTTTACTCTGATCCAGTTCTCGAACTGGAAATGAATTTGTGTTTCCAGCAAATATTTTATTCGGTAAAACACACTACTTGGTCGGGAATCGAACCCAGGTCTCCCTATCGAAAGTCTGAGTTTTAGCTACTACTCCACATGCTTCTTGCCTAAATGCTGCTTAATAAATGGTACAGTGTTTCTTTCTAAGAATAATAACATGAAAATTTGATACTTCAGATCAATGACGTGTTCTTAATTGTCGTTGTAACTCCCATAATTTTATTATGCTGTTCCTAACCAACATTTGTAAATCGTCTACTTCTCTACAGTGGATAGTGTTTGATTCCACATTCTGAAGGTTTCTCGGTCTTGTATGAGAAGTTATGATTATATTCTTCACGCTCGCTTTGTAAAAAAAACTTGGTTTGAACAGGGTTTAAACCTGTGATGGCTTGCTTTAGTACTAAAAAGTCCAGTACGTTTCTCCTACACCATCTCGACAATTAAAGACATAAGCCATGAATAACTAACTTCAGAGCTGATATTTGGAAATAACCCACTTCGTCCTGTAAGTTGTTTGAACCAAAGTGCACGTCGAAATTTATTGATTCGACGATTTTAGGCAAAATAGTGCACGTTAATATCCAAAATTATAAAAATACATGAAAAATTAGATAAAAAATAACGCTTTATGCAGTAACTTCGCTGTGCAAGTTCACAAGGTACGCTTATAATAATAATAATAATTACTATTATTATTATAATTATTACAGTAAAACGTCCTATAACACAGTTTTAAATTCCCCGTAGAATAGCATTGAATATTATTGAAGGAAACTCTCTCAATAGTGTACTATATTAAAAAGGACACTTACAACTTGATTATGTTTTCTTTCAAAGTAGAAACCTCTTGTAGCGAACGTGGCCAAATATGGTGGTCACCTGCTTAAAATATTTTTTCAGATGTAAGTAATTTTTTTTTCAGGAAATCAAATGAAGACTTTATTCCCACCCCTTCAATATATTATTACTGAATATCATCAGTAACAATATTGTTACAAAGTGCTAATCCTAACGATGGGACTAGAGTTTGGTAGAATAATCAAACACCAGAAACTTGAACTTGTGATTGGACTTTTCTTAAAGGTCCAGTATTTCTTGTATTATATTCTAATATCTGTAGTCTTGTGGTGCAGTATAGGTAGTTATAATATCAAAAACAAATATTTTGTTGGCATTGTGCAGCAAATTTAAAATGCACGCCAATATTGATGTTTTAATTTTTCCATACCAGTAAAATATTCTTCCTTCACTGCATAGTTGTCACTTCAGAGAGCAATAATATCAATATGCTCCTATACTTGCGACTCCACGCACATATACTTTACACAGCGCGAATGTCGCGAATGGTTCTTTGGAGATTAGTCTCATATCCCATTTTCTCTTCCGTTTCAAGAATAAAGGATAGTCCCTGTATACACTAATTTGAATTTGAATTGAATTTTGAACATAGTTTTAAGGCCTTTTATGCGACTTTGGCTCAGGCCGAATGGATGATAATGGGATGAATTGGTGGAATGAATAAAATGGGAGAAAACGGGAGAACCCCGAGAAAACCCACGCACACAGTGTTTGTCCTTCACAAAGCCCACATGGCATGAGCAGGGATCGATTCTGCGTATACATAAAAGTCGGGAGCTAAACTACACATATTTTTGTCGAGTAAGCTTGTGTGTAGTGCTACACAAAATATTTACTTACTTCTTCGTGCCCGTGGACATGGGTTCGAGATTGGAACAGACCTTAGCCAAAACTGTAGGTCCCGTCATTAGAAACCCATAGTCGTTCGTTTTAGTCTTTCGTAGCAATTATTATTGATGATGTTTAATAACAGTTTTTGTTTTGTGTATTGCCTTTTCTTTTTTCTTCATTATAAAACATTTGCAAACAAGCTAAGTCATGGTTTTATTATAGACGAAACTAAAACGCCCCCGTATAATTACAAATCATCATGTGTATGATTTTAACTTTATTCTAAGAATATCAGCATATACAGTTTAAAAAGGCATATCAAATTGAACAAGTAAAGTCCGCTTAGGGTAAACGAAATTCCAAAAAAGGTTTTAGAACGTTGGCTTAGCATTCGGAAAGTAATGGAATCGATTCCAGCGGACAAACATCCTAACTGAGGTTTCCCAAGATTTTTCCTCAGCCATGCCTGACCAATGCTTTAAAGGTACCTATAAAAGCGCCCTGGCCGTCTACCATCCTACACACTCTCCTAACTCTATCCCGGCTTGATCCCCAGATGCCTAAAGGCCTTAAAATAAACTTTAAAAAATCCTTCCAGGATCTTTACTCCACCTCATCCCGGGCGAATGTTACGAATATATTATTCTGGGCGTCAGGAATATTAAGGTATCCTCCGCTCATTCTTCATTGCCAATTCTCAGTGATAGAGCGTTGGCGTAGCATTCGGGAGTACGTGGTTTTGATCCCAGCACCGAACCATCCTGACTGAGGTTTTTGCAGGATTTTTTTCTCAGTCTCACCAGGCAAATATCAAAATTGCACCTTTAAAATAGGCCCTGGCCGATACCTTCCCGATTCCGTTCCCCTTCCCTACCTCCGGCTGAGCTTTAGATGCCTAAAGACCTTAAACAAAGTTTAAATTGATTGTCAATTCAAAGTGCGTAATGTCAATTTTAGGACGTATAGATTAAATCAAATTTTAATATACCTTAGTAGAAAAAACTCACAAATAGAAGGAGAAATGTTATTTGAAAAAATATTATTAAAAGAGGATTTGAAATAAAATTTAAAGAATAGAAAATTGTGTTAATCAGGGTTTTAACTCATCAACAGAATTCTCTTTTTTTAAATTAAATTAGTTTCAACAGGGTTTGAACTCATGACCTCAGGCACGACAGGCTAGCACGGTAACCACCCACCCATAGAGACTCGTCTGTTTTACTGAAACACAGTGTTCCTGGAAACTATCGATGTTCTCCGGATACGACGATATTTTCCTTTTAAAGCTTTGTTTTTATATACTTAAGATAAAATAAAAGTTAAGCTAGTCAATAAGTTTTAATTAAAAACTTAAAAATGTCTAACAGTTTCATCAACTAACTAACTGCTTGGTTTTATCAGACACATGCGATTACATACACAAGGCATCTGCTAACGACCGAGATATCTGGTTTCTGATTCGCTCCTGGTACCTAACCCCATACCGTCTATACAAACTGAATTTTTAATTAATAACATTCACTGATTCCAGTTCACCCCTATTCCTACTACATCAGCCTACGTTGAGGTATGCATAGATGTAGTAGGAACAGGGATAGAATGGAATCAATAAATCTTGTTAATTAAAAATTCAGTTTGTGTGGACGACAGGATCCAATCAGAAACCAGATAGCTGTCTCGTTAGATGTTATCTTGTTTCTGTAAATCTGTGTGTCTGTTGAAGCCAAGCAGTTAGTTATTTGATGAAACTGTTCGACTTTTTAGTTTTTAATTAAAACTTTCTGTTTGCTCAGCTTTCTTTCTAAGTATATAAAAGCAAAGCTTTGACATAGAACATATCATACTTGTTTTGTTATGAAATCGGATAGCCGTAGAACACCGATAGTTTCCAATAAATACTATGATGTCTTTATTATCAGAACAAATAACTCTCGCTGGTCTGACAGTTATTGTGCTGGCCTGTTATGCCTGGGGTCGTGAGTTCAAATCCTGATAAATCAATTTTTTAGAAGAAAAATGCGTTCATGAGTTAACATCCTGGTAAACACAATTTTCTATATTTTTTTATTTTTATTCGAAATTATTTTACAAATATTTTTAAATAATATTTCTGCTCCATTTGTGTGTTTCTTCTGCCACGATCTATTAAAATTAAATCAGATAAGATAAAATTAATTGTATGGGCGTATTAAAATTAGACTTAATCTATATAGCCTGTAATTAACTTTACGCACTTTGAGTTGACAATGAATTTGAACTTTATTTATAGCCTTTAGGCATCTAAGGCTAAGGCGTGGACAAGTTAGGGGACAAGTATTCGGAAAGGTGGATTCGGTCCAGGGGCTATGTTGAAGGTGAAATCCCGATATTTGCCTGGTGTGGCTGTAGAAACCTAAGTCATCGCTGGGATCGAAAACACGACCCCCAAAATACTATGTCAATGCTCTACCACTGAAAATTGGCAATTAGGAATGAGCAGATGATACAAATAATAATAATATTTATAAGCGTACCTTTTGAACTTGCACGGCGTAATTACTGCATAAAATGTTATCGTTTCTTTAATTTTTCTGCATATTTTTTTTTTATTTTGTATATTAGCGGGCATTGTTTTGATTAAAATTGTGGAAGAAACAAATTACCTACTAAGATATGATGGTGAAAAGTCCCTTGTAAGGAATCGTGATAAAATAATACCACCATATTCAGCATAAAAAATGATGGCTCTCCACCAAATTTCAACCCAAAGGTGCTAACCTATCTCAAAATAAATTATTTTGGTAGTTTAGCGATATCTCGGTAGGATGTGCACCTACGATATCCTTCTTATTTTAAATTGGAGAATTTTTTAAGTTCTACAAGATGGTAATTATTTCGCCAAATTCAAATTTTTATAGAGGTTAGAAAATTTGAAAATTGAATTTAGAAAACTCTTGACTCGAATGAAAACAATTGTTATGCGCTTTTAGTGGTTCTCTAACCATGATTTTCTCGGATATTTTAAAGTGCTAGAACATAACCAAAAATAAGACACATGACTCTTTCATAAATACTGTAATTACACGTTCGTAGGCGCAGTTTACCAGGTCGCCTTTGTGGACGACTAGACAAGATGTCGGCTTCTTGAGTGTAAAATCCCGGGTTACAATCCCGCCCGGGACAACACATTCTCCTCTTTTTTTCTTTCAAAATATATTTTTATATGTTCATATTTATTATTTAATAATTGCTAGGATGTCTGATTGGTACTGAAAGCTAGGTTGTATCTGGATGAACCCGGAGATCGCATGGGGTGCTCTAACATACAGGCACTTTATAAATTCTTCAGTTTGAACGCCCCATGAGTTTTTTAATCATACATGAAGAAAATTATTGTTTTTTTACTTTTTAATACGAATTGTTTAATAAAATAATGCATCTAAAAAGTTCTTTTATTATGACTGTCTCAACCATGCAAATGAACACCACAGCGATTAGGATAAGATAAAGATAAAATGAATTTTATATGCATACCAAATAAGAGGTGGAAGAGAATGTTAACAGTACTTTTGCGTACTTTTGCCCACCGATAAGCAGAGGCTGTGCCTCCTGCGACTCCGCGGCCCAGCTCCTTTCGGAAGCACCGTGTCCCCCCTTTCACACCTTGCGCGGTGTGGGCCAGACACATCCTAGCTTTCAGTAGCAATCAGTTATTTATATACATCCTAGCAATGATTAAATAATAAATATGAGCATATAAAAATCTATTTTGTAAGAACAAAAGACGGGAAAATGTTGTTCCGGGCGGAACTCGAACCCGGGACCTTTCACTCAACAAGCAGACGTCTTGACCAGTCGTCCGCAAAAGCGACCTGGCAAACTGTGTTTTCGAACTTGTATTTACAGTGCATGTGTTTCGTGTGAAGTCCGGTTTCATGTCTTAAATTTTGGTTATGTTCTACCACTTTGAAACATCTAAAATATTCATGGTTATAGAACCACTAAAAAATACATAACATATATTTCTTCAAGCCCACAGTTGTCTTAGTTTTTTAATTCAATTTTCAAATTTTCTAACCTCTACAAAAATTGAATTTGACGCCAACATAAATGAAGAAATTACCATCTCGTAGAGCTTGAAAACTTTTTCAGTTTTGGTCATCGTAGGTGCAAATCCGACCGTGATATCGCTAAACTACCAAAAACACACTTTGATTTAGTTTGAATTAAGCTAGCATCTTTTTAGCTGAAATTGGGTGTAGAGCCATCATTTTTCTGCTGAATGTGGTAGTACTTGTTTCACAGTTCGTTCCAAGGCACTTTATATCATCTCACCCTGCTAGGCCCTTTTATTTCAAATTGTTTTTCAAATAATCTTGGTTCCTTCTCGGAATCTTTCAAAACTCGCCATCGGACCTCTCTTAACCAACCAAATGGCGACGTTGCCTGACTTGCTCCTTAAGGAGGGAAAGTAAGATGATATATGACTACCATCTGTTGGTTAGGTCCTCTATAGAGAGATTTTACCGTAAAAGAAAATACGATCAAATTGTTAGTGTTTTTTTTTAGATCAAATTTCCTTTATGGAAGCGGGGACCTGAGCCATAGATGCCTAAAGGCCGTAAATAAAATTCGATCTTCTAATGGAACTGGGTGTGAATCGTTGAAAGTTGCGAGTTTAGTTGCAGACTTAAAAACATATTTGTTATGGTGTCTGTAGCTAAGTGGTCAGCATGTCAGACTCTTACTCTCAAGGTCGTGGGTTCGATTCCACCCCCAGACTTCCAAATACTTTCTTCAAGGAATTAAGCGTTGTAAACGATGGTTACGATTACCACTGAAAGAGATTTATCCGGTAAAGGGAAAAAACACAAGATAGAGAGAGGGGACAGGAGGAAAGAGACGCAAACTGTGTATTCATTTGCGCTAAAAATTCATGTATTTCCATACCTTGCACCATTTTTCTTTCCCTCTTTCCTTTTTTCGCTTTTCTCCCCGTCTTCTTCCATGCTCTCTCTTTCTTTCTCTCTCTCTCTCTCTCTCTCTGCGTTTGTGTGTGTGTGCAAAATGCATAGTGACGATTCCTGCATGCTGTCCATATTAACATTTCCTTTTCTTTGCATTAATTCCTATATCTCTTAGAACTTAACGTGAATGACACTTCTGTCTATATATGTCGTGTTTTTCTAAGTGATGCTCACCTTCTAATTATTTTGTTGCTCCAAATGAAAGAATATCTTGGCATGTCATGTTTTCACCCATACTTGTACTGTCATGTTGATTTTCTAACTATTAGGCGCACAGTACAACAACTCTTCTGGAAGAAAAAGCTACTATTTCTTATACTTCCAACCTCCATTTAATATTGTAAGTGACTGTACGAGGAGTATCATTTAAGAATTGCGAGAAAACATATTTTCAGGATATTTTTTAAACTCCTGCCTTAATATTTCAAAATAATTTATTTCCAATTGAATTATTATGAAGTTAAGGGCACTATATGATTATTGTACAAAGTAAGACAATTTTCAGAAACAATTTAGGGAATAATTTTTCATAAATACTAGCTTTCTCTATTTTCTATTTATACTCACATTCCAAGGATCTTCTGACAGTTGTTCGTGAATTTCTACTCCTCCACTTACACGAGACATACATCCGTCAACTTCAATTTCAATGGTACCAATACTAATAATTCTCTTGTCGTCTTCACAATCCCCGAAACTATAGAGAGTAATCTCCAAATCTTCACACTACAAAAAATGGGTAAAAGTTTTGTTCTTTTATACAAGCTAGTATCACACACGATTAAATTACAAACTAAATAACATTACCTTGTCATTAAAACCTCTCAATTTCAGTTATGAGTCCATGATATCAATGAAGTAAAATTACGATGTAGAAAATGCTACTTTTACCTTTTTTTAAGCAGGTAAGGTTAGATATGATGAGGCCATTGTAAAGCATTTACTTTTTCGCTAGTGTCATGTATAGGACTGGGTATATTATTTAATCATATATTTTAGTTCCTGTGTGTACGTGTCTCCTTTACAAAATAATACAATGATAATATTAATTCTTTTCTCGACAAGGAATGCACGAAACGACACTCTTCGTTTAATGTAATAAGGAAGGAATTTGATATTCCAACTGTTCGGTCATATGAAACTTGTCTTGCTTATTAGACATATATCAGATTACAGAATGAGACAAGAATTCTTGTTTCATGAATTCAGTCTATGTCACACAACGGATTCAATATATCATATTAATTCTCTTAAAAAATTACTCAAGAATGCTGGAGGGTTCATATGGCATAGCAACGAACACCTAAGTTACTTCGCGAGATACTCGTCTGTGATTGGCTACCATTGGTCTCCACTACCTATATATTTGATAACAACCAGGTCCGAATGATGCTCCACTATACAATCCTTTTGATCCATCTGATCTCTGCACTCCCAGAGAAGTTCAAAAGATAATCAAAAACCTTCGAGGTCACAGTGCCTCCGGACCTGACCAAATACCGCCTGCAGCATTAAAGAATGCTCCAAGAAAATTACTTGTCGAACTAGCACGATTGTTCAATGACCTACTTTCACACAGTCACTTTCCAGATGAGTGGAAGCTTGCTAAGGTTATACTAATACCAAAAGCTGGTAAAGATCATAAATTTCCAGTCAACCATCGACCAATAAGCCTACTCACCACAATAAGCAAAGTATACGAACGCTTCATTCCCAAGCGCTTGCAAACTCACATTGATTCTCATGAAATCTACCCGCCTCATCAGTTCGGTTTCAGAAAAGGCTTTGATACCACTGCTCAATTAGTACGAATTATTGAACATCTGACATTACAGTTTAATGCAAAGAATCATACTTTTGGAATATTTATGGACTCTTCAAAAGCTTTCGATAAAGCTTGGCATGATGAACTCATCTACAAGTTCATACAACAAAATTTCCCACATTACTTAATCAGACTTGTGCAAAATTATCTACACAACAGAAAATACTTTGTGCATCATCTGGGAGCAACATCTACATCCAGACAAATCCTTTCTGGTGTCCCTCAGGGCTCTGTTCTAGGACCATTACTTTTCAATCTTTATACTGCAGATATTCCAACCACACCTCAAACACAAACTGCCACTTTTGCTGACGACATAGCCCTATTTGCATCAGACAAACATCTACGTTATGCACAATTATTTGCTCAACTCCATTTACAATAGCTTGAAGAATGGACCACTAAATGGAGAATCAAACTAAATCCTGACAAAATATACGTAGTTCCATTTACAAGAAGAAGACTTCACGAAGCTCAACAATTCGCACTATTTGACAATCAACTAAACTATTCAAATTATGCTAGATATTTGGGAGTTGACTTGCACAATAAGCTCACCTTTCGACAACATTTGCAAACGTTAGCTAAAACAGCCACAACGAGAGTAATAGCACTATACCCTTTGCTCCACAGTCCAGTTTTCACACTTGAAACACGTCTGCACATCTACTTCATGATGGCTCGCTCGATCCTTACCTATGCTGCACCAGCGTGGAATCATGCTGCGCCAACATATCGACATCTTCTTCAAAGAGTTCAAAATCGGACTGCCCGCATCATTACTAGTCATTCGCGTGACACAAAAATCCAACAGCTTCATGAAGATCTTGACTTACCATACCTATCCGATTTCATCAATCAACTTACTGTGTCTTTCTGGCATCGCATCCAAAATTCGCCGCATGACTCCATAAACCAAATAGGAACAGCAAAAACACCACGATTCATACAAAGAATGCCGCATCCACCACCTAATTAACTACTACAGATTCAACTCATATAGACTTATTTAAGTACGCATATATTAAAGCTGAAATTCCAACAATGTGATTAAGTTACTCTAGCAACAGAAGACAAATCCATCTTTAATTCCCCTCTCCTCTCCTCTCCCACCCCCTCCCCTCTTTCCTCATTTCTCCTCACTATTATTATTTTAAAATCTCAATTACAATTCATGATACATTTAGGACTGCGACAGTTGCGTCCTAATTTTCAACAAACATACCTCACACAACGTTTTAGACAAAGATCAACACCAATTGAAGGCATGGATATTATTCGAAACTTCGAAACCTGTAAATTGTCATATACTACTTCGACTTCGCTCCTGAAGTCCACTCTTTAGTTCTGCTCTTAGTAGTCCTTTGAAGCCTTCGACTCCCGAACACTACTGGATCGAATCTACAAGCACGACAAGAATCTACTAGCCGCGTACCATCTTATGGCCGTCCACCGTACTTCAAGTCAGCATCTCTGAGAAGTCTCGGTTTTTTCAAAAGAGGACCAGTGGCCCGTGTCAGCACTATCTCCCAACTTCGTTGTTGTGGTCTACATCATCCGCAATCTGAGCCGAGAACCTGATAGATGCATTCTGCATTCTGGTGACTCTTGAAATACATTGTTATATTAACACTACTGTGTGACCTTTCGATGTTGGATCTCGAGTAGTTTGTGAATACAGTACGTTACTTATATATAGAGACCGTTAAACGATTAACGCCTGTGCACTACCTTTCGCGAAACACATATTGGCTTTATTACCAACATCTGTGTTTATTTCCAGCATCCTAAATTCTCAACACAGTTAGGCAATTTTTAAATAAGATTAGATAATTTAGCTCTACCAAATCCAAGACTGGCCGCGACTATGGTACTAGTGAATTCCATGAAGGAGAAGTACGAGTTTTATATTTACCGCTAAATCTAATTCTATTTCTGTCTTTGGTAAATATATTGTCATTTTGATACTCAAGTTGGCCTTAAGATGTTTACACTTTAACGATCGCCTATGCATTTGAGTTATTATTCCTGTATTGAAGGAGTTGGAAACATGAAATTAGTTTTATCTTTTTAGATTAAATACGAAAAACCGGTAAAATAACTGTATGAATAATATACATCTATCTTACATTGATAAAAAATACAATGTATATTTTAATGACATTGTATCAACGCTCTGAATCACGTTTTTCAAACACATACTCTTCTTAACGTATTTTCTTTTTGATAAATATTATTTCGAAGCTTATGTTGAATCAAGAAAATACTTCAATCCCAACACCATATGAATATTATTTATTTTTAGAATCAAGAGATCAGAAGTGATCCTCAACTGACCGATATATAAATGAATTCAATCAATCTCTATGTTATACTCAGCGACATATAATTGAAGAGTTGCATAATTGAAATCTTACCACGGAAACAGAAAACTTGGATTTCGTTTCACATAACATATACATTTCAACATAATGTAGGCAGTTCTATGATACTACAGGAGTGTGATGTAGACGTCAGAATTACCAAAATTCAACTGGTTATTGAAACAGACAGAAATAAGAAAAACGTTTATTCATTTTACTCATTTATTTACGAGTGTCATAGTACAGGGCGGGAACACGTACCGGTGACATCTCAGAGTCCCTCGAGGTAGTCTTCCAAAGAATCCATCACACACTGCCAACGCTGTGGAAGACGCCGAATACCCGTGGCCTCACCATGAGCGAATCTTCGGATCTCACGCGTCACTGCTGTGACAATGTCTTCGCGTGTTCCACGCAATGGTTCTTTCAGTTTTGGTATTTCCTAACGCTTCCACAAGCTCCTCGTGGCATTGTCGCGCATTCCTTCCACGGAGAACTGCAATCTTCACGTAAGAGCACTGTTCAAGTCGGGTAACATCCATCCGGAATGGCTGCTCAACTCACACTGTGGTCTCTCTTCCCGCTTCTTTCTCCTGGACAGGACTGCCATCTAGCGTCACGTCACATTACTGTGTCATGATGACTTTCCATATTGTGGATTCTTGGGAAGACTCCTGCTGCCATGGAATGCGCGTAATGTACTATTGTGTACTGTTGCAATTGACAGTAAAACACGTTTGCAACGACAAAAGTTATTTCGTCTTTTTTCTTGTGCTATATCTTTATGGTGGTGTGTGTGCTCCTCCATCTCCCTACATGTAATGTTTACATATGAACTCACCTTCCATTTTCATATTTCAGAATTTCTTTATTGGTTACCATTTTCGAAAAAAAAAAATAGTTGCCATAACTTTTGCAATGACCCTCATATTTATACTTTTATTTAACATGGCAAAGTTAAGGCTGATAGCCTTTTCTCCCACCTAACCATAATACATACTCGCACATATATAGATAAAAATACAAAAAAACACTTATTACAAAGAAAAAATTATGTAAAATATTAATTTTATCCCATTATAGCCCATCTTTTTACCCATTCCCCAGACATGAACACAATAAGTACCCCTCCAACACCCTATATAGAACCCCACCACCAAACACACATGCACACACACACTCAAATACACATACATGTATATACTATTGTGCTGCGCTTACGAAAGTAAAACTGAATCAAGATTACAGGCAGATTGACGACATATTATATTTATTTCTGGAAGAGAAACCTTCCAATGGAATTAACATTGTTTTGTACAGCTATGAGCAAGTGTAAGAAAATGACTATAAAGTTTATTTCTAAAGCTATTGACTGAGTTGTCTGTGCGAATTGCTGAAGGAAGATTGTTCCACTGTTGGATTCCGTACACTGCAAATGATTTCGAATAGCTTTAGATCTGCGTTTTGGTATCCTAAGGGTGATATTATTATGTGAACTAGTGTTTATGATTGAGGTGCACAGGTTTTAGCATGGAAGCTAGATATGGAGGAGACTTTAAGTTGCTGCCTTGAATAACTGGAGAAGAATATGAGACGTTCTTCTCTCCTTTAGTTTTAGCCATACCAGTGCGGTGAACCTGCTTGATACTGATCATACTTTTTATCATTGAAAATAAACCGAACAGATCTATTTTGCATTTTTTGCAATCTAATCACTAGAGTAACACACAGATCGTTATACACTGTATCACAGTAATCGAAGAGCGGGAATAAGAGAGACTGTACCAAGGTGGTTCTAATACGTGAAGGAAGAAAGTTTTTCAAAAGATTGAGAGGATTCATTTTTCTATGGACTCGCTTGCATATTTGTTTTACATGTTCCAACCATGATAATGTTTCATCGAGAATAATACCTAGACTTTTGACTTTATTTTCTCTTTTAATTTCCTCGTTCCTTATTTGAACTTTCGGAACATACGAATCTAGACTGTTGATTTTCGCTACCATATTTGGGGAACCTATTATTATGCATTGGGATTTGGTGGCATTTAGCGCCAGACCATTGCGCTCTGACCAAACATGTATATTTTCTAGATCAGAATTTATTTTATTAACTGCATTGGCAAGATGATTAAGTTCAGATGGTTTTTTTTTAACTTTATTTTTATATGGGCCAGTTTAGTAACTTTGGTCTTCGGCCCGTCACGATTTGCCTTTAGCTGTTAAGTGTTAAAATACACACCCATGCCCCTGCCGGGACTCGAACCCGGGACCGTTGAGTCGATAGCCTACCGCAGCAGACCGCTCTACCACCCGGCCGGCAAGTTCAGATGTTATATACACCTGTAAGTCATCGGCGTACAAGTGATAACTACATTCAGTGAATTGTGATCCAATGCCGTTCATAAATATCGAAAATAACAATGGTCCAAGAATTCAGCCTTGTGGAACTCCACAAGTGATGCTCTTCCACTCAGAGAAAAAAAATAGTTGAAATTGCCTGTTTACGGTCATTTAAACCATCGGATTGTATGTTTGCCAAATTTAAAATTGTATTCTAATTTTGCAAGAAGAATGTCGTGATCAACTGACTGAAAGGCTTTATTGGAATCTAATAGAGTTAAGATGGCTACTCTTCGTTGATCAATTGCTTGCCGAATGTCATCTGTGATTTTAATAAGGGCTGTCATTGTACTGTGACCTTTTCTAAAGTATTTTGGAAAGACATGATAGGATGCTAATGGGTCGTATTCATTAGGCGCAGATGGCATGTTAACCTTCGGTATGGGTCGAATGTAGGCATGTTTCCAAGCAGATGGAAATACACTTGTTATGATAGACTGGTTTACTATTATTATTAATGGGTACAAGACATAAAGTAGAATATTTTTTATAAAAGCTATTGAAATGCCATCTTGGCCAACAGCAGAACATTTTGTCTTATTGATGGCCTGATGAAATTCTATTGGGGAAACAGTGATACAACTGAAATAGAATATATCATTTTCGCAAATGTTGCTATTATTTGCAAGCTTGCTAATAGTTTCGTGTTTCACAGTCGTATCAATATCAGTAGGAGTTTGGGATAAGAATTCATTCAATATGTTAGAGTCCATAGAAATATATTCATCTTTGTTCTTTATATTTATGCCTAAATTGTTAAGTTCCCTCCATAGTTGCCTGCTATCTTTAAGATCTTCCACTAAACTTTCGAAACATGATTTTTTGCCCGTCGTATAGCTTGGATGCACTGGTTTCCGAGTCTTTTGCAAATCTGAAAAGATTTCTGAAAAAATTCGAAAGTAGCATTTACTTCTTTTCTATAGTTTTCTCTGGTTTTATCTCTTTCCAGTCTCAGCTGTTGTATATAATCCGTCATCCAGGGGTTTGAACTCTTTTAACTTTTGGTGGTGCATGTTTGTCATACAAATACAATGTCTGTGAATTAAGAATATCTATATTTTCACTCACCGACCCATTATATGTTATCAACACCCAGGATATGAGAGTTGCATCTGCATGTAGATTCTCTTTATTTACATTTTGGGATTTCGATAGGTTATTATTTTATGTTGAGCTTTTGAGGGGATTAAGTGAATATACGAGGTAGACCAAATCATGAACGGAAATGCCAGGGGCAAGAAATTTGCCGAATTTAGCCGTTTTCTCGAGATACGATACTGCTAAATGATCAATAGCAGTTTCAGAGCTTTCTGAGTAATGTGTGGGTCCCAGGTGACACAAGTTTAAGTCGAGTGTCTGAAGCATACATTTATAATCCATGGATTCCCTTGAATCCTGCAAGACGTCGACGTTTAAATCACCTATTACTATACGATGTTTATATTTATTTTTAATCATAAGCATGTCACTTTCAAAGCGGCCGGGTGACGTTTCGTCCAAAGACATTTTGTCCATACGACATTTAGTCTAGGGACATTTAGTCCATAGACATTTCGTCCACAAGACATTTCGTCCAACGGATTTCTCGTCCACAAGATTTCGTTCAAATTATTTTTCGTCCCCAAGACATTCCGTCTACTCGACTTTTGGTCCAACGGATTTTTCGTCCACAGGACATTTCGTCCAACCGACTTTTGGTCCAACGGATTTTTCGTCTACAAGACATTTCGTTCAATCGACTTTTGGTCCAACGAATTTTTCGTCCACAAACATTTCGTCCAATCTACATTTGGTCCAACGAATTTTTCATCCACAAACATTTCTACATTTGGTCCAACGGATTTTTCATCCACAGGACATTTCGTTCAATCGACATTTAGTCCAAAGGATTTTTCGTCCAATCTACATACCATATAGCCCCATGGACACACTCACTGACACTGATTCACTCATCTATTTAAATTCACAGGCCAAACTACTGGAGCTAGAAACACCAAATTTGGTATGAAGGTGTACCATGACGGTAAAGGAACAAATCCGACATTTTGAAAAAGTTGCCATCTTGGATCCAAAATGGCTGCCAAACCCATTGTATAGAATAGAGAGCTGGGGCTATTGAATTGAAATTTGGTATGAAGGTACATTATCGCTATCAGGTTACGAAAATGTTTTCAAATTTTATAAAAGTCGCCATTTTGGATCCAATGTGGCCGCCAAATCTATTGTTGTAAAGAGTACACAGCTTAAACCGCTGGAGCTACTGAAAGGAAATTTGGTATGGAGGTGCATTATCAATAATAGGTTAATAAAATATTACACAATGTACCCTAAGACACCACCTTGGATCCAAAATGTCGAACTTAAAAATCCAGTTTCCACAACATTTGAGCTAAAGATACGAAAATTAGCATAAAGGTGTATCACAACTAGTAGTTTAGGAAAATAATACAAAATTTTGGAAAAGTCGTCATCTTGGATTCAAAATGGCCGCCCAAAAATAATTGTAGACACCGCTTGAGCTAGAGAACTTAAATTTTATTTGAAGGTGTACCATGACGAGTAGGTCACAAAAAATAGTGAAAAACCTCATATGGGGGCGCAGTCCCTAAAACCACCATGTTGGGAGCGCAGTTCCCACGAAGCAAAGCGGGTCCATATAATATAAAACCCCATGACCACTGACTCACTGACTGATTCATCATCAAAATTCACAGGACAAACTACTGGAGCTAGTGACACCAAATTTGGTATGAATGTGTATGAACATGAGTAGGTAACGGGAAAAATCCGACATTTTGAAAAAGTCGAGAACTTGGATCCAAAATGGCCGCCAAACGTTGTAGAATAGCATAGAAAACTTAAACGGCTGAGGCTACTGAAATGAAATTTGGTATGCATGTACAACATCACTAATAGGTTACGAAAATGTTTCAAAATTTTCTAACAGTCGCCATCTTTTATCAAAAATGCCCGCCAAACCCACTGTTGTATTGAATATACAGCCTAAGCGACTGGGGCTATTGAAATGAAATTTGATATGCAGGGACAACATCACCTATAACTAATAGTTTAAGAAAATATTGCAAAATTTTGCGACAGTCCCCATCTTGGATCCAAAATGGCCACTCAAAAATCATTTTCGACACTATTTGAGTTAGAGAAATGAAATTTTATTTGAAGGTTTTTCTTCACGAGTAAGTGACGACAATATAAATAAACGTTAAAAAGTCGGCATCTTTAATCGAAAATGGCCGCCCCAAAACCATTTTGAAATGCAAGACCTTTGAATAATAGAATAGAGTTTGGAAGGAGTCTCTTATACAATGCTTGTCAAAGTTTCAGAACTGCTTAATATCTTAATATCTCGGTTAGAATGCGTTTTTTGAAAACTTGAAAGTGACAAAAGTTGCAGAGCTATTGGATGGGCTAGCCCATTAAAATGTGTGGGGCCCTGTTTGGGCCCCATGAGGCCCAACTTTGATTTTTCTAAATTAGAATCTCCATCTTTTATTGCAGATTCTGTATGTATGGAAGAAACTAAATCAGAATATGTCCTGTTAAAAACTGTAGAATGTGAGCCCAAGGCCCTACAGGACCGAAAAGTAGATTAATGGTGAGAAGAGTTAAAAGATTCGGAACGGCTAAATATCTCGGTTGGAATGCGTTTTTGTAATTTGAAAGAGACACTGGTTTTAGAAAATTAACAGAACTATCGGATGGGCTAGCCAATCTATATATGTGGGGCCCTTTGTGGGACCCAAATTTGATTTTAAAATGAAAATCCCCAGTTTTACTGCAGATTCTGTATATACGGATAAAATAAGTAAGAATATTTCCTGCTCATAACTGTAGGATGTAAGTTCTGGGCCGTACAGGCCGGGAAGGCAGATTAATGGTGACACGAGCTAAAAGTTACGGAAACGCTAAGTATGTCAGTTAGAATACGTCTTGTCTATTTAAATTTATTTAATTTATCTATAGATATTTCATGATAGTAGAATGTACGTTTAACTAT
This sequence comes from Lepisma saccharinum, assembly GCA_022664845.1. NCBI lineage: Eukaryota > Metazoa > Arthropoda > Insecta > Zygentoma > Lepismatidae > Lepisma > Lepisma saccharinum. The sequence continues at coordinate 10,843 of JAGDQP010021131.1, read as the reverse complement.
CCACTACTTTTATTCACATTTCATAATTCCTAATCGATTATTTATATAAAATACTCTGCGATAGTTATTTGCTCCGCTTGAAATACTAACATATTCTAAATACATTTAGAAGAAATAAAATAAGCAATTTTTATTATTGATTTCGTGCCAAATCATACGAGTTTCCATATACGCCAATACAGTGCTCGAATTTGAATTTTGAGCTTGAATTTGTTTTAAGGCCTTTAGGCAACTATGACTCAGGCTTTATGGATGATGATGAGATGAATTGGTTGAATGAAGAAAGAGAGAGGAAACTGGAGTAACCCGATAAAACCCATGCACACGGTGTTTGTCCACTACAAAGTCCACTTGTCATGAGCAGAGATTGATCCGACGTACCCTAGCATCAGAGGTGAGCGTTGTACCAACTGAGCCACCGTGGCCCCATACAATGTTCGACTTGCCGGTGGGAATGCCAAGGATTTTCCCTGGTGCATTAAAATTTGATCCCGGGTTATTGGATTTGAGTATCACCCCAATCAGGGATAAAATCTATGTGAGTCGTCCATTTCCAAACGGCATCTTGTCCACAAAACATTTTTTTTTTTCAGAAATCGAAGAAAATGCTCTAGAGCGTCAAATTTTCATTAATGTGTGCAGTGTTTTGCAGGGTTGTTGGTCAGGGGCAAAGAAATACTTGCTAGAAATGTGAACAATATCTATGCGATAGTTTGAAGGACATATTAAAAAATAATTTGGACAAGAGTCGTTTTGGAACTGTTTGATGGACAAGATAACTTTTGGAACTGTACGGAGGCATTTTGTCTTGGAGAAGAGGCTTTTCGAAGACAAAACTGATAAAATGATATAATTATTTGTTTATTATAATGGAAGCAGGATCAAAGTGGTAGCTATCAATGAAATTATTGTTGTAGTGTCTGAAATATAAAGATTTACGAATAAAACAACTGTCTACGTTATTAAACAGATATTTGAAACATTGTTCAAAGCAAGACATTTTCAAGCAAACGAGAACTCCTCTTGAAAGGTACGAAAACCCGAAGGATACCTTTTGAATCTGTTTTTGATTAAAGCTATAATATGGGTAAAATGTTCTGAAATATTTGTTCCAAGCGTTGGTGATTTGTTTGCGATCTCATCTACATCGCTGGCGTTTGGGCATGTTCGAACTGGTATATTTTAAAATTAAATTGTCTTGGTATACTTTCACTGACCTGTAATCCACTGACTTCGGATAAAAAATGTCATGAAACTTTCTCAAATCTTGCATGGACACATCACTACAGCAAAAGCTTTTTACTTCAGAATGATTACACGAAGGTTTTGCGGGCAGTGATTTCGATGAATAAAGGACTTTCTTCTTCATGTTCTTCTTCCATGCAAGAGGATTTCTTACCTTCCTCTTAGCCTTTCCCGGATCTGCTTCTGTAACAGACCCCTTACTCATTAACGATTTTTCGGTGTAATATTTTACAGTGTGTGATGTCTGTGGTTCTTCCTCAATATCAGTAACATTACTAGATCGAACACACAGCAATCTGGATATAGTTTTAATCTCTATACGATCACCAATCACATTAAAAGAACGCAAAATGTTGGAAGGGCACAGTACAAACCAGGCCCCTACCTCGTGTTTGAGTGGATGTAACAATGAAACTGATCGTTGAAAATATTATTTGTTTTGACGGAAACAACAATAGATGGGTTACCAATCGTTACGAATCAACAAATTGGTCTTAGAAGTTACTGTATTATGAGAAAATTAGAAGTTACTGCATTATGAGAAAACAACACATTTTTAACTTATTTGAATCTTGCTGTGACTTGTGGACGAGAGTCGCTTTGAAACTGTTTTCATTTGCGCACTACGTATGTCTAAGGGACAAGAAGTCATTTGGTCCTGCATATTTACGGAACTTTTCCTCCGCCATTTTGGTATACGACAAAATTTCCCACATGTGAACGTAATTTTCACGGTTTTATGGATTTTTTGGAACTTTAAAGCCTACATAATATGAAAGCTATGAATACCATAGATCCAATGCTGCCAATATCTCAAAATTGAATTTTGGTGGACAAGATGCCGTTTGGAAATGGACGACTCATGTATTTTCACCAAAAAGGTACTATGTTGAAACTTATAGGCATCCACTAGTTTAGGATTCCACTTCGTAATTTAAAACAAATGGGACACTGCGTGAATACTGTGGAACAACAGGAAAGTAGTAAACGGATGGTGCTGCCACCATAGGAAAAGTTTGACAGTGATAAACAACCTTTACATGAGTGATAAGAAAGAGAAGAAGCTCGAGTATGTTGCTTCATTTCCGATAGATTCTACGAAATTACGAGAAAATAAGAGAAGTGGCTAATATTTTGATAGACCCGCCCGTCAGAGGACTCTGTTGATTTTCTGAAACATTTGTCTCTTAATTTAAAAATACTCATCTAACTGACATATTTATCCGTTCCTGAACTTTTTACATTTCTCACCATTGTATGCTTTCTGCCCTATAGGGTCCAGGTCTCATATCCTACAGTTATGAGCAGGACATATTCTGATTTTTTTCATAGATACAGAATCGGAATAAAAGATGGAGATTCCAATTTTAAAATCAAACTGGGCCCCACACATTTTAATGGGCTAGCCCATTAGGTAGCTCTGTAAATTTTCTGCAACTTTTGTCGCTTTCAAGTTTTCAAACAAGACATTCTAACCGAGATATTGAGCAGTTCTGGAACTTTGACAAACATTGTATAAGAGACCACATCCAAACTTTACCTTTTATTCAATTACAGCTAATTTGTTGTGTGGTAATCTCTTTCTAGCTGACCTACTTGTGTACGAAATTTGAAGTAGGGTTTAGGGGTGATCTGAGTTACCCCTCCCTTGTTAGAAGTATATGCATGTGAGACAACCGTTTGCAGTAATAGCACTGGAATAAACAATTCCACATGTTCTAGAATGGATTCAGGATAACTGCACCTTTAGTTTGATAGCACAAGAAACGTAGGGTCACCACTGCTACCAATATCTTCTATGCCCTTCAGCCAGGGCTTCTAGCAATATTATCTCTCGCAGTCTCCGAGTTCGCCTTAAATATTAGTCAGCGAAGAGCCTTTGAGATTAGTCGTAGCGCGTCTGACTACTAATCGGACGGCTCGGGTTCAAATGCCGACCAGAACAATGGAGATTTTTCTCGTGGTGTTCCCATGCCTGGCGCTCCGAGGCGCTCGTACTCAGCCTCTTATCAAATTGAGTACCAGGTCGAGCATGGGACTGACCACCCCACCTAACTTCTTACTGTAAGTCAACAAAATGTGTAGCGCTACCTCCAAATTCCCTATGCGCCGTTCACAGCGCGTGCATCTCGCATAGGCGATAGCATTACCCTTTTTCTGTAAATTATAATAGGAATTTATTTATATGTACATTTTATTTCTTGAAAGTAATTCATGTACTAGGGCTCACTACTAGTTTCCTTAAAGTACTGATACTCTGCTGTAAGCAATTGTCCATAATTTTAGTGATCCATGTAAATGCATATTATCGTTATAAATATTTTTAAAAATATGATTCACTGGAATTTTTCATAGAAACATAAATTATTATTCTCAATTTTAGCTGTTCTAATACAATGTAAATCTGTACTATTGCTAGGTTCCTGCTTGCCCGAAATATTTTGTAAAAAATTTCATAATATATAGCTTATATAACTTCTTAATTACATGAACAGAAATTAATATAGATTTTTCTTATTAACGTAAAATTCTGGGGAAAAGCCTGCCCCGAGCCAGCCCCTAAATACGTCACTAGTCATCTTGGTATATTGCAATTGGAAACAGCTATTTATTTTCTATCTACGATCTTCGTATAAGACGCATTTCTGTGAAACATACCACACCATCAGTGTTGAACTGTTGTAGCACAGAATCACACATTTTTCGCTCCAGATACTTTACTCTATTGTAGTTCATTGAAAGGCCCAGGCGATGTAATTCATTTACCAGATAAGAACTTTGGAACTTTTAGTGAATGAGAAGACCGAGATATATAGGCAAAAGATTTTCTTGTGTTCGGCGCATCTGCGTATTGTAGGTGATGAGTTGAGACAAAGAGAGGTTATTCTCATTTTCCATGTGACCCTCATAAGAATGCCCATGCATTATAAGAACGATAAGAAATTTAAGATGATCGGAAACAGACTTTTTCTGGCAGTCAGGAGGAAATTCGTCCTTTTGAAAATCGTAACTTATTTTTAACATTTCGCGGCGGCAAATGAGAGCAGACTTTGAAAGAATACGATAGTTTTCTGATGGAGATGTGGACAACACAGATGTTGAAACTATGTCCTTCATTACTTCAGTTCATACTAGAACTATCTCGTTTCGAAAACCTACTTCTTTAAGAATTAAAGGGAAACGTTGTAAAATTGCAGTTTTCAGTAGTACCATTCATCAAGGGTACGTTATTTTCTTGAGCCCTTCTACTCATTTCATCATAAAGAACCTTAAGGGGAAAGTATCTTCTGCCAGCACTATGATCTTCTACAATACCAAGAACTTCTTCCACTAACTTACTTTGCTTAATAGTATCATTAGATTCGCGATCATCCTTTGTCGCTCGAAATTGTTCAAAACGACGATTAAAGTTAATAAAGCAATTTGTGTGATACTTCAATTCATTAGCTACGACATCACCCGAGGAAAGCTACGACTTCAGTTTGATGCTCTTCCATATAACAACCGGGCAAGCTTTTTGCCGCCCATTCTCTTCTGCTGACCGACGTGGTGTGGCATTGCCCGATCATAAACGTAGTTCGCTAACGTTGTAGCGCAAAAGAAAACTAAACTTAGTTTCCTCAAAAAGGAAAAATAATATTTCCATTCATTTTCTATAATTTGCAATTAACTTACATTACTTTGGTGCAAAGAATACGATTCTATCTTCTTTTTGTGGGAAGTTATACTGTTTTAAATATTATAATAGAATATTTACGGGCGGCCATATTGATGAAGTCGTAAGTTTCGGTCTATTATGGTATCTTTACTGTTGCAGCTGTTGATAACATCGACCATAATCCATCCTCTAGAACTTTGAAAGATTATTTTCATGGAAGTGCAATATCACTTTTCCAAGCAAGGTACGATGAGAATGACGGCGTTAGGAGACACTTTCCTCTCATGGCTCGTGGTCCAAAGAATCTAAGGCTTTCAGATGAATTTACAACCTTGCCTCAACTAGCTGAAGGATGTTTGAAGTCTGCTCCAGCAATGTTAAAGAAAGAAACAATGGAAACCGAATGTAGTACTCTTTCTCAGGAGATACAAAAAGAGGAAGACTGGGCTAAGTATGTTATCTCACAACTGGATAACTATACAGAAGTCAAACAATTAAGTGCTGGAGTTACTTGGTCAGCCTATCATAAGAAATTAGTAACGAAGGTGCAGCCAAACATTAGTGGATTGTTCCCTTTATTTAAAGAATCGTCTAGTGATCCACGAATGATTCTTCACGCAATGGAGTTGGTTAAGAAAGCCATACATCATTTAAATCCAGACCAGATACCTGTCATAACTAGGGATCAGCTAATTTTTGGTATTATGAAGAGACTTCAGTGGAGCTATGATTCTCTGAAAGATATTGCGATCATGCTTGGAGGCTTTCATACAGAAAAACACAGTGCAAAGGCGATTGGAGATATCTTGCAGGGATCAGGATACATTGAAGCTCTTGTCAAAGCTGGTTTAGCCTCTCAAGGAATCGCAGATGGTATTCTAAAAGCCGTACATGTCACAAAGGCTAGATATGCACATCAGATAACATACGTAGCACTGCAGGCACTCCTCAATGAAGCTTACAAAGAAGTATCACCGGAAACTGAATTTAATACTTGGGTCAAGAACAACAGTATGTACCCTACGTTTGCGTATTGGATTCTTGTTATGGAATTAGAGGTTCTGTTGCTGATCTTTGTACGTGCTCATAGAGAGGGAAATTTTGAACTTTATGTTGTAGCCTTGGAACATCTCGGAGGTCTCTTTATTGCATGTGAACACTACCATTATGCAAGATGGGTTCCTATCCATGTTAATGACATGAAACGATTACCAAAATCGGTCCTTAATGAGTTCATAATTGGAAGATTCACTGTCAATAGATCTAAGAAACATTTATCTTCCATTGCAATCGATCAAGGCCATGAACAGGTAAACAAGATATTAAAGGGAACAGGGGGAGTAATTGGCTTAACACAAGATCCAATTGCTCTTCATAACTGGTCTACGTTTGCTCCTGAAGTAAATAAGCGATTTGAGGACTTTAAATTTCTTCTGGGTATGAAGACAATGAATATAATGAGTGTGACTACTTTCATCATGATGAAATGGCAAAAGGACAAGACGATTTTCTATGTGATGTGAAGAACATGATTGAAGCGATTCGGAAGAACGGAAATCCATTTCTCAAGTTCGGTAATGAATTAGTGAATCTTCAAGGAGACGTTAGCGAAGACAAAGAATCAGTGTTAATCCTTTTGGATAAAGTTAAACAACAATATGACAGTTTCGTGAATGAAGTCCTCATTAGAAGAACTAAACCATTCGACACCCAATACAGAAAAATATTTTTTTGCTGTTCAAAACACAAAAGCGTAAGCGGGTACAAGAAAAGCAAGTGAGAATATTAAGAGGAAATGTTTCTCTTTTGGGCCAAATGTACATAGCTACACAATCAAGAAAAGATAATATGGACGAATTCTTTGCTCATGAATTTCAAAAATACCCTCCTTCAATTTCAAGTAACGTTGACAAGATGTACCGTTCCTAGAAATCTGACGTTCTTGTGTGCCTTCGGAATGAGGTTCAGGCCAGTGAAGCAACGGATGTCATTTCAGCCGAGCCTTTAAATTATCATGCTATTATTTGGGATGGTGGAGCCTTAATTCATTTTCTGACTCCTACGGTCGGTTCAATAACATTTGAAGACTACTTTTATATGTGTTTCTTGAGGCAAATTAAAATTGAAATGAGGAAAACATTGGCATTACATGTTGTCTGGGACACTTACTTTGAAACTTCCATAAAAAACGAGACAAGTGAAGTTCGAGGTCATGGAATGAGACAGAAGGTAGGCCCCAATGTGAGGATACCCAAAGATTGGTCAATGTTTTTTGTCACTCACAAAACAAACAGGAATTATTTAAATATCTAAGTGACGAATCTGTTCCAAACCTTAAAGATGTACAAACTGATTTCTACATAACTGCAGACGATACAGTTTGCCATGTTGGGCCTGGAAATAACATGACAGAAAGATGCAACCATGAAGAAGCTGACACCAGGATTGTGTTACATGTGCTGCACTCATTGAGAGAAGGAGCAAGGACAATACTAGTACGAACCGTGGATTCCGATGTTGTTGTCATTTTAGTTTATCATTTTAATAGCTTCTTAGCAATTGCAGAAGACTGTCAACTGTTGATACATTTCTGAACAGGAAATAAGAAAAGAATAATTGACGTAGAGAAGATCACAGCAGCCCTCGGACCACTTAGAAGTCGTGCTCTGCCACTATGGTATGCTCTCACTGGATGTGACTCAACTTCTTCAATAAGAGGAAAGTCGAAAAGTACGGCATTTAAAGCATGGAAGAGGAGCCCTGAGTCACTAACTGAAGCATTGGTGAACATGGTGGATAATCCTTTCACTCTTCTGGATTTTGACGCACCCGAATTCAAATCTATTGAACTGTTTTTTATTAATATATATGGAAATCAGGAAGAAAACACCATCAACGGTTTAAGGAAAGCAATATTCTGCCACAAAACCCAAAATCCAGAAAAATTGCCTTCTACACAGAATGCTCTTCTGCATCATTGCAGACGTTCTATTTACCAAGCAAGTATTTGGGCTTCTGCAAACATGGCCGAAATTACACTTCCAGATCCTTGCAAATATGGGTGGAAGAAAGAAGCAAATAGACTCTTACCAATATGAATCAACATTCCCATTGCTGCTAGTACCTATCAGGAGATGGTCCAGTGTGGATGCAAGAAGGTGTTCAAACTCATGCGGCTGCACGAAGAAATTATTAAATTGTACTGCACTTTGCAAGTGTTCGTGTAAACATAAATGATTGGCCTTATCTTATAAAATGTAACAGCTACTTACTATTATAGTAGTTTGCTAACATTGTTACGGGAAAGTAAAACTAAACGTAGTTTCTCCCAAACGAAAAAATAATGTCTCCATAATTATCTTGTCAGAGATTTTAGATACAAATGATTACAATGAAAAACAGTATTGCTAACTGAAATATTATGAAACTTCATTGTGTAAAAAATGTTGTCAACACTCGCATTTCTTATATAATTTTTTTACTCCGAGAATGGTATCCAAAATTGATAGATAACAGTATATAAAAGAGATTCTGGACCATTACAAATTCATTTTGTATAATATGCAATTAACTTGCTTAACTTTGGTGCAAAGAATGCGATTCTATCTTCTTCCTGTGGGAAGTTATACGGTTTTAAATATTTTAATAGAATATTTACGGGCGGCCATATTGATGACGTCATAAGTTTCGGTCTATTAGAATGTCACTTTTCCCACCTTATATTATTAACTAGGTGGCCTAAAGAATAAATCTGCAGTGATGGAGCATCTTTAACTCTTATTTAATGATAAAGTATAACATACCTATAAATTACAGCTACGAAGCCGCCACACCATGTCTCATATAAAATCACATAACTACCTTATATGAAATAATACAGAAAATATATTGGTACCGTTTCATAGATCATAATAAGATCTACATTTTTTGTTACTACAATATTTTTAGAATTCTTGATAATTACGGAGTTATTCAGATTTAAAATTAAAAACGAGTGTCAAAAAAATACTTTTTTCAAGTTTGCTTCAACATATCTCAAACATGGCACCATATACAGATACTACAACTAATTGTGTATATTTTGCAGTTAATTTACTTTACTTTGGAACAAACGCGGCGGTTTCATCTCTATTCTGTGAAAAATTATAAGCGTTTAATAATTCTATTGGAAATTCTACGGGCGGTCATGTTGATGACGTCATAACTCTCGATCTACTGGAACGTCAGCTTGGCCCCCTCTATTGTTTGTGTATATGACCCAGAGAATGAATCAGCAATGGTGGCCAAACTTTTACATTTACGGTAACTCCCACTTAATGATTCATACCTACTATTCCTACTTTCGCCATAATTTTACCATCAGAGGTTCAAACACAGCGAGGATCAACCCGTTCCTTCACTTGTTTTAGCAGGGATTGGTCAGTGACTCCATCACCAGGATTCCTGTCCCTTTCAATTCCTTTTCGCTTTCTAAATTGTCCCTCGTGTTCGATAAGAAATGATTTTTTTCAATTATGCATCTAGCACCATCTTGAACAACTTCTGATGACAGCCTACGCTATGGGCCCGGTCAAAATCAGCCATGGTTACTTTCGCGTGTTGCGATTGCTCACAAACATCGATAATCTTTTTATATATGGCTTCCTCCGGAGTTTCGGGATTCCCCAGAATAGAAGACAAATTCTGCGGTTGTACTGATGCAGGTCATCAACAGCCTTTTCGTTTTCCCGCATTATTTAATTCAAGGATCTCCTTCCTCCGAAGTTCCAATTGCTGCTTTAACTCTTTTAAGTCTTGTAGACACTCAATACGCGTATCATCTTTATTTTGTTTCTCTATCTTATTTTCACAATCTTCTATCTTCTTGAAGAATCTCTTCTCTATTTCTTCGAATTTCGCCAGAAGCTGCTCAGTTTCTGCAATTGATGTCAATGACCTGGTCGACCTTGGGTGAGGCGGCGCCATCTTGGATGCTATTCTCGAACAATTTCTCTCAGCCATGCAATTCACTTACACATTCACAACACTTCGCTGCATACACCACACTTCACAACGTTTTTGTTATACTAAGTAATCTCTGGTTTCAAGTGCCATTCAGGAGTTTACTATTTGAATTGTTGTGTCTGTTGAGGCACAACAATTTATTTTGGATTACACCATGGCAGAGTTACAACAACATGATATTAGATAATAGAAGATTAAGATTTTATTGAACCCTTGCTCCAACATTACATACATTCGTATACAAAATTCATACTACTCTTTCCCATTTTCTGTTTCATGGAATCATTAAACTGCTAAAGTGTTCTATAAAACTCCCTGTGCTGCTCAGGAAGAAACGGCAATCTTATCAAAATCTGTTTTTTTCAGCACTCGAACGGGACTCATTTTTTTAGTACTACGTTAATCTTGTTGAATATCAGCCATACATTTTCCTCTTCTGAGAACATCGAATAACTTCCAATATTTTATGTCATTGTAAGTAGTTTTAATAGCTACTTGTGATGGATGCACATGACACACTTTGAGCATTGTACTATCATGGCCAAAATAATGTTCACATGACTTTATTATACACGATTTTTTTCCAAGCCTAGAAGATAGGCCACCCAACTGACGTAGAGGGGGCGATGTGTGATTCTGAGAGTGTGTGCGTGAACGAGCAAGGGTTGGATATTTTTTTTCTTTAAGAGAAATCATTATCGCATGTCCTAGCTTCTGGAAAGATATTTATGGTTTCTTGTAGTATGTACGAAAGAATGAAAAAAAAATAGATCGCATTTGAAACAGCAAAACAGGGAACCTAACGGAATTTTACTTTAGTTGGGCCATTAGTTGAAATTTACTGAAAGACGTAATTAAAATTATCCAGTAGAAAAGATCCTTACCGAACATGAAGAAACGAAAATGAACGCTGAAACCTATGGTTACTAGGTAATT
>JAGDQP010021130.1:0-27887 GCA_022664845.1 Lepisma saccharinum | reverse complement strand
GACGGTCTAAAGCTATTAGTTCGCTCTTACCATCGTTAGTACATAGAATATGTTAAGTCAATTTAACTGCCATGTTATACGTTGATTATTATTAATGTAAAAGGTGGGTGGGGTATATATAATGATTCGTTTATAAACAGTTCTAAAGAAAAGGAAGCAACAGAGAAACATGAAGCACGTTGCTAATCACCAACAAATAATGCTATGGCATCTGAGGCTCAGTTCATCGAACCACCTATTTTTTTTACCATTTTCCACATTTTGCACTGTACCGAATTGGCAACATGATAATCATGAATCCGAACGACTCAGGTCTTGAACAAAACATCTGTAAGGTGAAAGGCACCTTGTCTGCAATGCTCTCTCAATTTCTGGACGAAGTTTTCACATGTGTCTTGGGCAACAACAGTAACGTCGGCGATGATCCTCCTTCAACTCCTGTTTGGTGCGAAGTTTGTGGTGTGGAAGACTTTGGTTTGTAAGTAACTGCACAAAACATAATCGTAAATTGGCAGGTCGGAAGACGACCGGGCCAGGGAATATTTCATCCCTTAAACATGACACTCCCGAGAAAGAGCTCCTGAAGAGCTTTCATTAAAGTACATTAGAAGGGGAGGGTTTACCAACAATGGGCAAATGGTCATTGTGGTTTCCATTAAATGGCACTCATTAGTGAATAACTTCATGTTCCTTGGTGCTCACTTTTTCGACAACCATTTGAAAATAGGATGACACTTATGTCCCACCCTGTATTAGAATAGGGAGACAACTTATAAGGATACAACCACAAATACACCGCTTACCGTAGAAGCTTCAGACCTTATATAGAATGGAGTTTAAGCCGCAAGCTGTAACTAATTTTAAAAGCTTGGATTAGTTCAGTTATTTTAAAACCGAAATATTTCAAAATAGCTAATACCTGCATGCTTACACAGTTCCTGTTCAGTAGCAACATGTCCTCTTCAGTTTGAAAATTACCCGCAAATGGATCATTAAAATTATCATTGGCTGAATAAACTTATATTTATAAATGAATCATGACTTGTTAAAATAACTTAGGTATATTGAGCCTAGCTTTGAGAAAATAAAAGACTGCTTACCTTGTTTATAGGTGTTAGAAAAATTTATAACTATTTTCGTCAACGCCACAGTAATCTTGCTGCTTAATACGTAATAAAAACATCATGAAATTGAAATTTATTTAACTTTGTGCATGACAAGTTTACATAATATTTTGTTTCACAAAAACTTCAACTTGTGTGTGAGTCTTATTCTCGAATTATCATTGGTTTACTGTTGTCAGGTTACCCCATAAAAATTATTTACATAATATTGCTTCTACATCGTTGTCATTTAGACTTTCTAACAAGGTTTTTAAACCGGTTTCTTTGTTTCTCTTTTCTAATGTATTTAGGTGTTTTATTAAAAATGTTTGGTACAAGATAGTAAGTTTGGTGGTGTGTTGATGTTTTGTTAGTTCTGATGGTTTCTATATTCTCATTTGTAGCACTTCTGGTTTCATACTCATGACATAACTTGTACAGTTTTGTTTCTTTTGTTCTAATATGCATCAATACATTTTTTAAAATATAATCTACTGATTGGTAATACATGAAATTCGTTCTACAAATTTTTAACATCACAATCAAATTTTCTATTCAAACATAGTCTCAAAATATTGTTCTGTTGAGTTGCAAGAGGTTTTATGTGCAAGGTTTATATTGCACCCCAACGTAGTCTACAGTATTCTAATAAACTCTGAGTAAAAGCAAAGTACACCATACGTAATGATTTGTTATCAAGAATTTATCTGATGTGAGAAGAACAAATCTATCAGATGTTTTCCTTAATGTATTCCTCATGCACAATATATGTAAATTCCATTTTAGATGATTGTCAATTAAAATTCCTAAATAATTAACACTTTCTTCTCTAATGAGAGGTATACAAAGGCAGTTTGCTTTTACATCACAATTATGAAGTATTAGTTCTTTATTCATAGGTTGACCAGCAAGTGTGTGCGAGAAAGTTATATATTTGGTTTTACGAATATTCAAAATAATTTAACCAAGAAGTTATTTTCTTTAGTTCAGTTTCTGCTGTTTCAAATGTTCCTGGCCATGTTTTCCCAGTAATAGTTAAGGTAGTATCATCAGCAAACGATTATATGTGCCCTCTTACTTGCAATTTACACAAATCATTTATGTATGTAAGAAATAAAATGGGGGCCTAATACTGTTCCCTGAGGTACTCCTAATTTAACATACATAAAGTTACTCATGGTTTCACCAATGTTAACAGTTTGTTGTCTGTTTTGTAAGTAACTCTGCAACCACTTCAGTGATACACCATGTACTACTCCACAGTTTTCAAGTGTTTGCAATAGAATTTTATGAAATATTGTATCAAAAGCTTAGGCCAAATCTAAGAATATTGTAATTACTTTTTCACTTGCGTCTAAACTTCTACAAACTGTTTTAGTTAGTTTAAGTACAGCATCTGATGTGCTCATTCCTGTTCTGAATCCATATTGATTATTTGAAAAATACTTAATTTCGTGTAGAAATGCAACCAGCCTTTTTAATTCATTTTTCTAAGAGTTTAGAGCAGTTATTTAACAAAGAAATTGGCCTATAATTATTGACATCAGCTTTTGAACCTTTCTTATATAGATCATTATAGAATCATATGTAAATTGTTTGGTCTTTAAAGTTCACGGACTTCAGTTGCATTCACAATTTATTCACAACTCATGATAACGTCAACACTGCCAAAGAGATTAATATTTTAATGATTTTGCATGGTTTCTGCGTAGATATGTTGTTAAACGTCTATAACGTTTCTCCAACATTCACCTTATATTTAATGTTGGTAAAACTGGTAACAAAGAAATTTCATTTATGAAGGGTTAAAATTGATCAGATTGATTTATACAAAAAATGATCAATTTCTGTTTAAAACTAGTTTCCTTAAGGATTTATTTTCATGCACGTAATTTTATTTTGAACCGCGAGATGGAACTAGTGTTCATGGCTAATGTGCCCTCTATTAACATTTCTCAGCATTTGGAACGCGTATTCTGTGATTGTTAGAAAATGGCTTCAAAACTGCTTATTATAATATTTTAGTAAGGAAAAAAACAAAATTTCATCCTTTTTCCGACGTTCTTTCTTCCTCTGTCTTATGTATGAAATGTATGACGATTAATTAACCTTTGGAAATACCGTTAGAAAATATATTTTTTTGTATTGACCTCTTTTGTTATTTACCGATTGATGTTTGATATTCCAGTTACTCCAGATAATATGTCAATATAATAATGACCGATTTATTGCAGTTTCTAAATTCATTAAATTGCATAGTAAACCAATAGCGAATCGATAGTCTATGGGTATTAATATTCGATATGCTGTACCTATGACGTATATGACTGCAGTGTTGCTAGGATCCTCAGGAAAAAAATCCCAATGCACATTTTTTATAAATTTAACGACTTCATTATGAACTGATAACCTAGGAACACTACTGGTATAATGAATAGCCTTCTGCATCAGAAGAACTTCCGGTATTCATCAATAAATTATCCAATCGCACCTCTTCAATACTTTTTATTCTTAATTGTCATAAGCCTTCAAGAGCCAATCCGAATGTGCTTTTATTATTCATTACTCGTAATTTTTCAGCTTGTTGAATCTTATATTTAAGTTCATAGCGAATGGCCAATGCCAAATCCTAAAAGTTACACAATCTGGCAACACCAATATTCTAAAACGCCCATCTTAGAAGAGTATTATTTCCTGACGTCATCAGCGCAGGGAATGAACACAGAGTGAGAGTGTTGATGGTTTTTTTTGTGTGTATGTTAAATGCGATGTTTGGTAATTGCATTGCGTATAATGAGATAACTAACAAAACCTTTTCCCGTGATTTTTTTTAAAAATATTGCAAATACCTGGAACGAAACAAATCTAACCTGACTTCAACTAACTTATACTATTTTCGTGAAGTGTACAAAATGTTGAAAATGCAAAGGAAGCACAAGGGAGAAATTATTCACAAATGCTAAGAGAGAAAAAGTTAACACTCGGCAGCCGATGCTCTACTCCCTAGGTCAACCGCCGATTGTCTCTGTCGTTCACAACGCACTCGAGCAGATCACTCATAGATGTCACTGTAGTGAAGGTGGAGTTATTACGTCAGGGATCCGACATGATCCTGTATTCTATGCAGATCGAAATTGAGTATTTCACACGTTAATCTTGTCACACATATCGTCTTAGAATTGTCATTGAATACATTTGTCCTTTTTTTTTTAATCTGAGTATGCTATTGGTAGAATTATCAGCCAATTAATATTCGTGATTTATTTTTTTCTTTCCTTGCAGATTCATTATCCAGCAACTTCAGCTCCATACACTTGGGAGAGATCACAAGATTTAAGGATACCCCCCGCAAGAGTGGAGAAGCCGCCAGTGTCTGACATTGAACTCAACGGAGTGGTCATAAAAGAACGCTTAATGGCGAACAGGCTACCCGAAAGTTGTGTATGAAATTCTTCCTGCTAGTGAAAGAAAAAAGTCACGTGAATCAAACCCCTTAATTAATTTTGTGTGAGAGGAATCGTGAGCAATGGGAGGGAGAGTTGAGAAAACAGGAGGAAGAAAAAAAATATAATAACATTATTATTAATAATAATGATAATTAAAAAATATTAACAAAGTGTGCACAAACGTCCATTCCTTCCTGTGTTTCGGTGCTTTATAACGAAGGTGATGTAAATATGAGTGTCTGTGGGTGTGTATCTGCGTATTTTGTTAAAAAGAATCGACTTTGCGAAAAAAAAAAAAGTTTACACTTTTACAGTGACAGGAATAACTCATACGTTCCAAATAAATTCTTCCTGTGAGAATGATGAACTTGATAACGTCTCGAACAAGTTAGTGAGTTTTTAAGAAAGGGGATCTACAATTTTTAGTGATGTGGACTCCGAACCACTCCAATCAATGGACCCTCATGGGAGCCTGAGAGAGTGCTATTGTGTGATGGAAGTTTTTTTTACAGCTATTGTATGTTAGGTATAGTCGAGTAACTGGTTTCTGACTTACTTAGTCAAATGTATTTTCGAAGTCTGGAAGAAAATGAAATTAATATTAAATTCCTAATTTCTTTCTTAATATTGATAGAAAAAAATTATAAACAGTGGCGAAGCGTCATTTTCTAAAATCGTACCAAGTTATAGAAAATGGACTCCGGCTTTGCTCTTATAATTTCATTCGGACTATGCCACTAGATGGTTTTGCTTCTTCATTCATAGTTTTATTTTTTCGTACTAAATTCTCGAAATGGTTATTCCTTCTTAAGGAACGAAATCCAATTTTCTACAATTTTATTTTTTAATAATCTCCTGATATTAATTAAGCTATATAACTTCCATTTTATTTTTAAAATAGTTCATTTACATGATACAAAATCAAAAAGAGAGAGTAGCCGTACAATAAAAAAAAATTGGAGCAGAGATTTTTGTATAATATCCGTACTAAATCAAATGGTAGTGTACGCATATCGACCGAGCAGAATGAATCAAAGCGAAGGACATTTAAAAATGAATGTTGTAGTACGGTGTCGTTCTGCTCCGCTTTGCTCGGCGCCAACTTTTAATTTTAATGTACACCTACCCTAAAGTAATTTTTTTTCGTCCATGATAATCAGGAACGTGTTTATGATATTTAGTCTAAGCTATTGTTTTTTTTCTATATTTTTATTTAGTAATCAACGAAATATACCATAAATATATGGACGAATGTTTTGTTGTTATCATTGTAAAAGGATTTATAGTATTGCAATACTGAGTAAGTCAGGAACACAATTAGTCCACTAAATCTTATTCCAGAATAGCTAATACGTTTCAGTGAGTTTCCAAATGGCGCACAGATAATTTTTATATGTATGAAGAAATTAGGGTTCTTCAGAAGATAGTGATAAGCCCCAAAAGCAAGTTATGAAATAAAGGAACGGGAGAAAAACAAAAAACAAAAGAAGTCTATCGTGCACAACGTCCAATTTCTCCTGTGTTACTGAGAGGTACTTTTAAAACAGAACTTCTGATGTGCTTACGTCGAACAAAGAGAAATATGTATGTGTTTTTTGCATAAAAGTGAAACAAACAAAAAAAATAAATAGTAAAGGGTTTTTAAAAAAAAGGAGAAATATACGATTACTTCCAGTGGAGACAAAATTGTACTGTTAAGTGTTCTAGATAGATTTATTAAACGAAAAAGAACGGGATTGTTTATGTTGCCTACATAACAATGAAAGTGAAACCACAAAGATGAGGTTCAATTTATAAATAGACATGCCTTACGAGTGAAGATTGAAAAGAAAACGGAAAAGGTGACTGAAAAAATAAAACATGAACGAAAAGGTATAGTTGAATGCTGGACGAAGTCTCGAAGTAATCTATAATCTCGAATTAACAATGTTCGTTCTATTAGTTGAAGGAATTTGGTAAATGTAAAATGGTTCCAATATATGGGGCAGGCTTTGAGAATTAAAAATAAAATTGCAAAGGTGCGTGGTCTCGCAGTTAGGGGTGTCCAAAGTTAGCATGACATGTTAGCAAATGACCTCACATCTAGAACAATGATGATGTGAAATGTATCAGCTTAGTACATGATAATCGACGTAACACCTGTAGAATGTATTTGAGTACTATTGAAGAGTCTAACTGAGGAAAAACATGTATCCCTGACAATCCCCCGAAGTTTTATTTTACACCCACAAAATTGAAAATTCTTTGCAGAATCCTTTTTTGTGCGCAACATCAACTCTGTAACAATTTAAATTCTTTTGGGAGGAATCGTCACTAAGAACATAGTCATAAACTTTACTGAAATACGACTTGTGTTTATAACTTCGATTGTCCTTTATTAAACGATACCAGCTAACGTCATTTCTCGACATTATTATGCCATTTGTGAGGATGCCTTGCTAACTTTGGATGTCCTTAGCTCCAAAACTACGCATTGTTTCGATATTTCTTTAACTTGATTTTTCTTGTTTTGATGTTTACAATAGCCTACCAAAGCTTTTGTCCACAGTTATGGACCACACTGTATATATTTCATATGAATTTACCTGCATGATTGTTTAACAACGAATTGAATGAAAGAAACAAGTTCATTTCTTCCAATACATAATTTGGATATACAGTATTTTGAAAAATAAATAAAAATAAATGAATAACATGATGAATACTTGTTTACGTGTTTTTGTTAACAGTATTACGTAATTTGTTCAACAGAGATCGTTATTTTCAACAAATTGATCAATACATTTGTTGTTTATTTTGTTAGAAGGATCTTGCCGAGGAAATAAATCGCGATTCGCGTGAAAAACAGTTTCTTTAGTAGAGAATACAGATATAAGTAACCCCAATTGCAAAATATATATAAGAAAAAAAGTGAAATATTTATATCCCAGACATATTCATATGTCTTAGGCTTCGCTACGAACTTCCCATCCAGCGTGGGTATATTTTAGGGATATGCTATAAATATCTTGCTATCAATATAGAAATATCCCTAGGATAACGTTCTTCAACATCAGTCGTTATTGTTGTCCATTGAAAACGACCAACATCGATGTACTACTGGGGTAGGATATCCATATGATATCCCTAGGATATCCATATAATAACCTTATATGTGCGTAATTCTGAATGTCCGCCCAGCAGGTGGCAGCACATTCACAGTTTGAATTGAGTCAGTGAACAACGCCACTCATCGAGGCCATGTCACCGCTGTATAAGAATGACTTCCGTGGTAAAGCAATGTACGTTACAGGTAGCACTGATCAGTGGCGCGTTTTTTGTGGGCTAACGGTCTTGTTGCAAAGAACATTCATAAAGAAATACTCCCCGTCTATGGAGAAAAATGATTTTCATTTGTTTGGTCCACTCAAAACTCACCTTGGCAGTAAATGTTTCGCAGATGGTAGAGACGTTGACCGGGAGGCTCGTTTGGGGCAGTGGCAGTAAGTTTTGCTTAGCAGGTATTGGGGCGTTTTTTCATCACTGAGATGTCTTAAAGGTGGTTATGTGGAAAAATGAAACTGGTTGCCATGTAAACATTTAATTCATTGTTATTTCCCTAGTCATCTGTAACGTATTTACTGACTTTCCGTAGAATTTTCACATTGTTAGTTCCTCTCGGTTCATTTTGATTTCCTTTCTTCTCCACAGTCAGAACCAGGAACTTTTTTACACCTCTACTTCATCGTTCACATAATGTAAGCTTTACAAAACCAGTGTTGTCAGGCTTCCGTCGCAACATTTCTCTCAAAATGTTGAAAATTTTCCCGATGTTTCTAAAAATTCCCGGATTCTAAGTTGTCTTAAAAAAATAATGGGAATTTAAAGAAAATGTGCCAAAAAATTCAACAAAATTTCCCGTTTTTTTTTTACTTTTTCACCATTTTTGGGACCCATATTTTCCCGTTTTCCAGGAAATTTCCCTCCATCTGACAACACTGTACAAAACAGCACTCCATACAAAACATTAACAAAATCTTTTCATGAGTTTAAGAAATGTTTTTTGTTTAAATTAATAACTTCAACTTCTGAAAAACAAGAGAGCACATTTTGTAATTATTATGCA
Source organism: Lepisma saccharinum (assembly GCA_022664845.1). Classification (NCBI taxonomy): domain Eukaryota; kingdom Metazoa; phylum Arthropoda; class Insecta; order Zygentoma; family Lepismatidae; genus Lepisma; species Lepisma saccharinum. The sequence goes on along the minus strand of JAGDQP010021130.1, from coordinate 19,233 downwards.
TGAAGCGTTTTATGTGGATTATGATTTTATAATTACAGTTATTATTAATTAGTAATATTCCAGATATTTGAAGCTTATTACCATTTCATTTTTCTCCTTTTCGATTTTTTTCCTTTGTTGATTAGAGGAAGTATTATTTTTTATGTACTTTAGTGCTCTAATAAAAACAATTTACTTGTAGAGCCATCTTTAGGTTAAATAAAGAAGGTGAAACAAAGTTCACCCATAAAATAGTCATTCCTAACGTTTTTTTCTACAGCAAAACTTCTTTTGAATATTGTCATAGAAAATATTTCTCATTTCGACACGATAGATCTTTATTCCAAGTAAGGACAAAAATGTCCAGCTAATACACTTGAAATAAGATTAGCTGAATGAAAGCAACTGATACCTTGACGGGAATCATACTGCAATGTACTTACCAGATTATACATTGTCGCAACACTGGTACGAAAACATCGGTCCTGCTGTTCCTTCGCTCGGTGGTAATGCATGTGGAAGACTGATGTCCAATTTCCAACTAGCACACTATTAGTATTTCCAAGAGATCTTTGCTGCTCTGAGAATTTTTCTAGATGAGGACTGTGAAGTTAGCAGCGCCCCCTGGATCACAAAATTCTAAATCACCTTTGGAATTAGTTATCACTCCCGTAAACGTGAAATAAAGCTCAGAATTTGGAGCTAGAAGTTAAAAATAATCTTTATAATGTATCGATATTCCTAGTAGAAAGATTCTCTGTGTTAAAAAGTTGAAAATGCCACACTTAAAAATCAGCAAAGATTTCTAAGTATTAAGAGCAGAAATGGGCTTTCCATTTTAAAGCAGCTGACATTTTTTTTTTTATAAATATAACATTTTGTTTACAAATTTCATGGAAGTATAGTTTATGTTAGAAAATGTAGGAAGAAATCCCAGTAATTCACTGAAGAATGAAAAAAAATATATGCACCGGTCATTGAGAGATTGAAACTATTTCTAATAGTACTATCCAATGTGGAAAGTTTTAGGTATGTAAGCAAACATAATTCTATTTATTCTATCTATGATAACCACATTGGCTTCCTCCCATTCATAAGTTAGAACAGTGAGAAACATTATTGTACTACTTTTTTATTAAGTATAAATCGAGCGGTAAGTTAATAATACACTTCCGCATAAAATACCTCATTTAATCCATCAGTTCGTTAACAATTAATCAATATCTCAAGGGATTATTCAGTAGTTTTATTGAATTATATTTATGGTCTTTAGGAATCTAAGACTCAGGCCGGGATAGAGGAGGGAAATGGATGCAGGAAGGTGTGGGCTAGGGCCTAAGTTGTAGGTACCATCTCAGTATTTGCCTTCTATGGCTGAGGAAGACCCCCGAAAAAAGCTCAGTCAGGATGGTCCACTACCTCCCGAATACTAAGTCAACGCTCTACCATTAAACCACGGTCGTTCTGTTCCAGTGGTTTTATGAGAGAAATTACACATTATAATTTTTCTTTTACGTTTAGGAGGAGGTCGAGAGATGTCACCTTAGCAGTATTTCTTCAGTATCATTCTTAGATGCATTATGTTATATGTATATAAAGAAAGCTGCTTGGTATCTTTAGTAGGAAATAAATAAACATTTTATATCTGGTAGTTCACTCAAGTTTATTTCGTTACACGTTTTAAGCGATGAAGGAAATTATCTAAATCTGAGTCTTGAAATTATCAGCTTAAACAATAATTACTTCTCAAACCAATATATTATAAATATTAAAACGTCGTTACATCTCTATATATAAAATTGAAAGTGACTATGTTTGCGTAAGAATCACGAAAAGGCTGCTTGACCGACTGGAATGACTTTTTTCCACATGATCAGGTACTAGTCCGGACTGGGAAGTCACTTTGATTCTAAAATTATTATCTTCAGAGATGATCGACCATTTAATTATCCACTGAATTCCAATGGCGGATGGAAAAATTAAAAAACAAAGCAGACGGCAACCCACACTACAATGTTGTACGACGGATTGACTACCCTCCAGTGGTCTAATTTGGCATGACTATCAATTCATTAACAACTGCTATCTTAGGTAACATACCCCTAACAAAGCTGATAGATGACAGTCCCGATGACTGTTGCCAACATATTTTATTTATTCCGGTTGTCACACAATGAAATCACTCTCTAATAATAACACAGGTTGAAGTGGGGGTACAATTTTTGTTCTCTTCAGTTATTCTGAAAAGGATGTTTTATAGGCAGCCAGTATTAGGGGATATTGGCATCGTCTGGGTGGTTAATGAAAATGGATGGCAAAATAAATTAGTTCTTGCTGCTTTAAAAGGATCCTTTCCTCAATGATTAGTGTCTATAACTAAAAACAGTTAAATGTGGAGTTAGTGACTTTTGCAAGAACGACAGCGATATGTTGTAGAGTGTCCCTTGAAGGTATCTCCTTTCTTTGGTCTGTGCGTCTGTAGCAGTAGGCTTTTAGACAACATACGTCAGGTCTAAGCCATGATCAAATACAAGCCGCACTTCCAAAACGTGTAGTAGATCGTTCTCCTTCTACACACTGCTACTGAATCGCCGTAGCTTAGTGGTAGAGTGTTGGCGTAGCATTCGGGAGATCGAGGGTCCGATCTCAGCGGCCGACCATCCTGACTGAGGTTTTTCTAGTTTTTCTTTCTGTCACACCAGGCAAATGCTGGGATGGCACCTTCAACTTAGACCCTGTCCGACACCTTCCCGAATCGTTTCCCCTACCCTATCCCAGTCTGAACCTTGAATGCCTAAAGGCCATAAATACAATTCAATTCTACCCACTGCTGCACAATCAAGTGCCCTGTATGACTCAGTTTTTGCCCGTACCGTCTACGTAACTATTCGATCTTCAGATGTCGTCATTGCAGCGGTCATCGCACATACTATATTGCTTATGTGATAACTCGGTACGTGTGTGTGCGTATTGCATTTGGAAATTCGAGATACTATTGCTTCCTTCCAGCGAGTTTTTGAGAGCTGGTTCCAGAATGGAAACTGTCACCTTAGGGTAGCTTTGCGGAACCTCAGACTCCCGAGGGACCGAGCGATGTTGCTTAATACACAGTTAAGATGTAATATCATTATTGAACTTAACTGTTTAAAACATTGCCGACTCTACAATACGTAGATGGGTCGCAAAACGCACGGACTCACTCGCCACGTGCACCCTTGATTGATTGATTTATTTTTTTTTAAATATTTTTTTTTACAGAAGAGAATCGACTTTACGGCGATTTATCTCGACAATGGAGTTTCCAATAATATGTTTATATAGCTACCCCCTGAGTTAACTATTAGTTGGACTGTGGTTTAATTTACAATTTGTACTTCTTGCGATTAACAGAGGAACTTTATGTAGCTCAGTATAACTGACGGTTTGGCTGACTTGCTGCAAATAATTTAATATCCTCTTAATTTCCTTGTCGAACTTTGAATTGAAAAGTATTGTAACTGAAAGACAGAGTATGAATAAAGCGTTGAAAAGTATTATAAATTTTGGAAAATGTTATAATCAAAATTTACAAAAATATTTATCAAATTGAAAATAGAATAATACTTCATCAAATATTTTGCAGTATTGGAATGTTGCCTCACTGCACAGGAACCAACGAATCAGTAAATTTCAATCTGCTGTATTCGAAAGCGAAGAAAAGAGACATATCACTTAAGGTTTATCATTATGCTAAATAAATTAGTACTATCAGATTCAGTCAAGAAACGGATGGCGAACACTACTTAATTTAATGTTGAAGTAATTTACTAGTACAAAATAAGAACTAATTCTACAGATGTCACTTCCATCGCATTAAGCTTTTAATGGAGACAAAGTAAAGTTTCAATTGGAAGTCTAGAAAATGTATTGACAGATTCCTTTATAACTCACATCGAACATACAAAAAAACATATTTTCAATTCTTCCAGGTTTTCAGTTTACTTTGCAGATAAATTCTACTGACATTTCTCTTAGACATCTATATCATCTGCTACTTTAATATTATTTCCACGATTAATTAAAACGTTGTGGGTAAATTCGTTAAATTGGACCATGGAGAATTATATTGATCTTTAAGTAATTACTTTCTCGCTTCTCTCCACAGAAGCTATCCGGAAGTTTGTGTTAAACAGCAAACAGAAATACATTTTACATTATGCTTTGAAATCAAACTAACACTTAATAAGATGTTTAGCATTATTTAATGTCTAAATCAAATTATAATTCTATTTGGGTTCTTAAAATTAGCTTAACTATTTGAGAATGAAAACATAGTTTATTAGAGAAATAATTGACTTTTATGTTGTTATTTTCCCTTAAAAATTAACCGTAAATTTATTTGAGACTTTCGTCCAGCCTCAATATAACTTTTCCATCTTTTTTTTCTTAAGCAAGTGCTACTTTTACAGGTAGTTCAAGTATAATGTTTTCTTTTTTTGTCTAAGAACGAAAAGAAGAGAAGGTCATAAAATATTGTACAAAGAATTCAAAAGGAGTTAAAACAGAACAAATGAAAAACGAAAGTGTTTCAAATTTTAAATAAATAAACATGCATTTTATATTGTCCAAGTGATTTTAAAATAAATGTAGAAAAATGTTTAAATTCTCTATGGTTTTAATTTATTTTGTCGTATAAAAAAAAAGATCTGAGATACTTTGTCGATGTATTTCGTGCTGTACAGATTTCTGCATGGGACTACGATTTTTCTATTATCAATGCTTATAGCATTATTTTTCCCTCCAGAAAACAAATTTGGCTATTATCACTTTTACCAACGTTTTCTTCGTGAATTAGTTAATTGTTTACCTAATTATACTATTTATTTCGTACATCACAGAAGAAACAATCTTTATTGATATAAAACCTTTATAAAGACTGAGCGGAATTGATTCACAATGTTATATTTTCTCAATGACTTAAATAAACACACGAATACATTCATTCCAAGTATCTCAGGCTCTAAGCAACCCTATTTGTTTTCCTTCCTTGTCACTGTTGCCACTTAGATGACTTCGAAGTGCTTAATATCGAAATAGTAAGAAGACGAATTTTTTTTTTGTGCATTGATGAGCAAAGAGTTGAGGAAACGATTGATTAAATATGTTTTACTGAACAGTGTGTGATATGGAACGAAAAACGTAGACTCTAACAACGAAGCTAAGCCTCTACCAATGAAAGGAAATGCGAAACTTTCGAAATTTGGACATGGAGGGGAACTGAAAGATTAGCTGGACTGAGAAGATACGTAGTATGAAAGTGTTGCAGACAGTAGGTGAAAAATTAAAACTGGAGACATTAAAAAGCACAGAACAAAAACTGGTTAAGACATTGATTACGAATAAGTTATGTTCTAAAGAATGGACTTGAAAAAAAATATGTCTGAAGTGATAAGATTAAGTGGAATAACCCTCATGAAATTTCTTGTCAATATTAATAACGATAAGTTAGATGGTAAAAGTAAAAAAATGCCTTTGAATGACCTACTGATTTAGTGAAAAACTAGTAATGGCGACCTTAAAACCACTTTTTACCACTACTGTACATAACGACTTTATATTCAACGAAAATTGTGTTTAAAGAACAGACTTCAAGTTGTTTTCGTTGTCTTTGCCGTTTCAAAACAATACTATGCATGAAATACACTATTTGCTGGTCCAGAGAAAAGAATTTGAGACTTCTGATCTCATATTATCACCGACTCACGCATTACTGTACCAAATCGGTGACTGCTGTGTCAACTCTATGTCGGTGGTTCTTATATATTAGTTCCACCTTACTAGTTGCTTTGTTAGCTTCACTTTGGTGGTTGTTGCGTAAGCCCTACCTCTCTGGTAGCTGTGATGCCAAATTATATGCAGTATATCTCCCTGCTTCAACAATCACACACAACTATAATCACATTACTAGCGACTTTAGTCACACGCTATCACATAGGCAAGACCTATACACATAGAAACAATTTTATTCAAATCACATCATTATTTTGAAGATGTAGTCTAATTGTACTACGAAAGATCGAAAATACTCGTTCATTCACAACAGTGATTCAAAGTCCATGGCCTAGATGATTAAATCACTCGATGTTTAATAGGCAAGAAGTATTTATTACCATCGCACTTATTCTATTACGTACTGTCGGGGACAAAAAAAATACATATGTTTACCTGAATAATCTGCAAGACACTTCCCCAGCAGTACAAGAAAATCGGACCGTCATCGGGTTAGTACTGGACCAACAACGCGTATATCGATCATGGATGGCCGTGCTAGATCAATTTCGATCTTCATTGACGTGGTACAATATTTGAACATTCTATGCTACTGCTGAAACTTAAGAAAGTGTTGTATTTTAACCGGAAAACATATTAAAAAGAACGTGGCTTATCAAAATACGAACTTTAAAGAAATATCGCTGTTGTCTATCGAAAATGTCTTTTGTAATGGAAACGTAGCAGTTAGTACATAAAAGAACTTCTACGCGCTTCCCTCCTTCAAGGCATGCTGTAAGTAAAATATCGTCTGTCACCACATTCTGTGTCTGAGATGCGTAAGTGCATAATCGCCATATATATTTGGATGGATGTCTCCGTATAGTGTAGTGGATAAATCGAGCAACTGCAAATTCTAAGATCCGAGGTTCAAAATTAGCCACAGGCAATTGAAGCGTACAGGACAAGAACGAGAAATGTCCATGAAAATGTGATTTCTCGTAAAACTCATTTTGAAATCCGGCTCTCCCATTTACTCTTGTGTATATGGGAGTATGTTTCATAGTCTTAAAACCGATATAACTTGTTGATTACGTTTTGGGATTGAAAGTTTCTGAGCGGTTAACTATCATTGTTTATTACTTGTTACGAGTACAAACACAATGTTTCTTTTAAAATGGACATTCTCCCTTCTTTCCCTATGCTCCTCCTCAACTTTTACATCAAGACAAAAGAATAATGGAATTAAGGCAAGGTGAAGTCAAGATCACATTTAAAAGAAAAACTACTGTAGAAATATACGTAACTTCATTTATTAAAACAGTAATATCTCTCAGTAAAAGATGATACTTTCTCATATCGATCAATATCGATCCGGTACCAATCATCATTGATCTACGATATCGGTAGTATCTGCAAAATTGTTAACTATTCGATATTTAATTGACATCGGATAACATCATCAATCGAAATCGCACATCATGCGTTGCTGATATCGATAAACACCGGTATGCTAATTTACAACTCACGACAGTATCCTGAGGATTTGGTATGAATTATTTATAAATTTTTGGAAATATGAACAATGAGTTACTATATTACAATATACAAAATCTCTACTATTTCATATTTTTAAACCTAAGTATGATAATAATCACCTAACACGTGCTACTATTCATTGAAAGGTTATCATATTAATAATAATCGTGTAACGGGCGGTAATTAAAAGAGAAATGTACTTCCTACGAGCAGGGCTTGAAAAGTACTAAGCTTACCTTGAAAAGAGTTGTCGCATTAGCACGAAAATTCGCCACATAAACTTTGCCCCTCTCTTGCAGAAATTTTTGGCCGCCATTACCGAAGAAACATACTGTATATCTTGAATATAGTGTGATTTTCGTCGAAGACAATGCATCCTGAGCGCAACCCACGCCCTCTTGCAGCAAATCCGTGAATGTGACTTTGAAATCTTTTCCCCATTCCACCCCACACACTAGATTTGGCTCCGTACTCAGATTTTCCCGCTGTTTCTAGTAGCACTCAAACGACATCTGAAAGAATAGTATATCTACAGTGACGACGCCGTCATGGGTGCTGTGCATGAGCGGTGTGTTAACAAAGAAAAATGTTTCTCTCAGAGGCTTGGCAGGACTGGCGCAATGCTGGAAGAAGTTAATCAGGCTCAAGAGAGACTATGCAAAGAAGTCCTAAAGTGCCATTCGCCTGGGGCCACTCTCAAACAACCCTCGTATGTAGAGACTTCAAAAAAACAGATCATGGAAGTACCCTGGCCTTCCGTGGGTTATATTATCTTCTAATTGCCAGGTGAATGCATTTATTCACGGAAACATATTTAAAACTGGATGGGTAAAAAGAACTAACTATAACAGTATTAATTATTTCTTTAATTTGATATTTATTAATGAGTTCCTGTCTAGAAGAAACGAATTGTCAACAAAAAGCCGTTTGCATTTATGAAGAGAGAGAGATTCCATACAAAGGAAATCTTAAATCTATATATAATTCAATATTGCTTACACTGATCTTGGGAGTAATTCAAAATCGCACAGGATAGTACTAATGTTGTCCACCACTGTTCTAGCAGCTTTAGTTAATCACAATACTCAAAGGAATTCAATTCTATGTTTCCTGATGTAGATGATTTTTTGTGAAATCTCCTTGTTTTTGTCAAACATAGTCAGGACTTTCTATAGTGCCATCTATGACCCGTAATTTTAAAGATGAGGTAACTTCATTATATCCAAATGAAAGCAAAACTTAATGAAGTATGTCTTCAAATGGCATACGCGACCTATTTATTAGATAGCGAACATGAACTCTGACTCTGCCATGGACCCTTGGAGCAACAACACCACACGAACGGCAAGCGGGTGTATTTCTTTATAAAAATTAGAGAAATATTAGTATTAAATTTCATTTATTTATTTATTAATCTCCAGATACAGCCCAAATTCGGCCATTTTAGACTGAATATTTAACAATAAAAGCAACGGGAAGAATTTTTAGAAAAAATCGGCCCTGGCCTTATTCAAGGTACCACCGCAGCATTTGCCTGAAGTGACCCAGGAGAACCAGAAAAACAAAACTGTCAGGATGGCCGGCACCAGGAGTCGAACCCGGTCCTCCTGGTTACTTGACGACTACTCTACTTTGTCCGTAATTTTCTATTTTCTGTAAGCAGATGAAGACGGGAGACAGATCTGAAACTAAAGTTTGCTATTCTCCACAGTGTACAGAAAATCGGTTAAGATGATATTGGAGGAGAGCCATTTATGTAAGATGGATTAAGAACAATATAATTTATTCCATACGAATCCGAGTCCATCATTTCATCCTCAGCTTATCAGAGATTACGAAGGAACTCAGAAAATTTTGTCGACTTGGCGATTAAATCTGATGATAAGCTACTTGACTGGCTAAAACATTTGAGAGGCGCTTGATGCCTGGACTAAGCCTCAGTGATGCTAGTGAAAATCCGTTAACAGGCTTTGTAATTTCCTTAGATACAACCCATGGGGTTCTGGGAAACGTTGCTTCTCTTTGGGTTGACACTTCAGATGTTTTAAAATATGCTCGTGCTACGATAGTACCCTGATACCGAGTAAACTTGTACGAAATTTGGCATTGGAAGTCTGCAACAAGTTTGGTATTGCAAGTTTGCAAATAAGCTACAATCTCAGCAAAGTTACTACTTGACATGTGACAAAGTTTCTACACGCCTTTCACGCTAAAGTTACTACAAATCTTTTACGTCAAACTTTCTGCAAACCTATGACGGAAAGAAAATTAACTATCTGCAGTGGGGTTAGAACCTAGAATTTTCAGAATTGTTTGTTTTCCATTACTCTAACCACTACTGCACTGTTCATATCTCCTGTTCTATTTTACTTGTCCTTTTATGTTGCGAAGACTGTTTATGAAGTAAAAGCATTCATATAGGCTTCAATTCAATACTGATGTAGCTGATATTATCCTGTGATAGAGCTTCGAAGCCTCCTTTCTTTGATTTTTCACAAGAGAGCTTCTTCCTCAGGAAATTCATAATGAAACTTAACTGCTCGGATTCATGCCATATTGCGTTCTGGTGCATACAATGAAAGAAAAGAATTATTAACATGAATTCTTTAGCCTATTTTCGTGAAATGCGAACAATTTTGAAAATAGTGTAAAATGTTGAAAAATTGAAAAGGAAATAAAGGGGGAGCAAATATTTATTAGTACGAACAAAAGGAGCAAAGTTCTTAAAAGGTAATTATTTTTATGGAACCCACTTGTGAAAAAAATCACAAGGAGACTCCATTACTTTGTAAACAGTTTTCGTAACATAAAAAAAAACTAGTAAACTAGAAAACGCAGGCAGGAGATGGCGCGATAGTGTAGTGGATATGGTGACGATTCGGCTTCGAACCCCATTGTAGATAGTTGAAATCTTTCACCCTCCACAGGCTTGATGTTGGCTTACCAACGTTTTAAAAAGACAGGTTTGCAACGAATTTGGCGTGAAAGGTTTGTATCAAATTTGTCACTTGTCAACTAGAAAGTACATCTGAAGGAAGGATCTGATCAATAGCTTCAGCTCGCCCTGTAGCATCGGTGGCGGATGTCTTCTTTACTATCATCAGCTTCTGAATATGCTTCTCTTCCTTGAAAGTAGAACAGTCGCATTACAAGGCCCTGTGATCACCCTTCCAATTTGCACATTGCGGTCTCCCTGAGGTCCAAAGGTCCGTAGTACCGTGGCTGCAAGTTCCGCAATTTGAACAAACAGCAGATATGTCTTACTTGATGTGCTTGTGTAGGTATAATCTTGCAAGAGTGGAAATGTCTTGAAATATAATGATGCTCAGGCAAACAATATAAGCCGGTTTCCACATCCTTAGGAATCTCAGGCATAGCAAAGGTTATGATAACAGATCGAGTCGTTTGAGTTCTCCAGTTTTACTGATCATGACATGACTTACACCTATAGAACATGTTTTAACCTTCTCTTCATTAGTATTGAGTAATTCCGAAGAAGATATCTCACCTTGGCTGAACTAAAGCTGGTGCTGAAGTTCAACGTCTACTTACACGGTACCAATTGAAGCCATTTGATTAGATTTGTTTGCTGTTTGTCTTTCTTGGACCATTATGAAGTTTTCTTATGGTATTCGATTCTCCGGCATAGAACGTTATTTTCTTCTGAATAATGAAATGGAACATTTCTTTTACATCACTTGCACTTTCTTTCGTATCTCAATCTTTGATAACAGAATATCATGTTACATTAGGCACGATATTTGTAGTTTTCTTATTTAAGATTTCACGGGTAGTTGCTTCAGCTGGTAGCCCCATTCTTTACCTTCTCATCACCAGTGATTCCGCCAGGCCACCCCTGTGGGGGGTGTCCCTAAATTCTTAACCCCCCCCCCCCCAGATTTAACGTCAAAAATCGATAGAAACCGTGCAAAACTCTACTTACACCCTTCCCAATTTTGACTTTACACCCCGCAAACTGAAAATCCTAGCTGAATATCTGCTCTTCACGACTTTCTCCTTCGCAAAAATAAGTGATCAAAGATAGAATCACCAAATACTTTTATGTTGTGTGTATAGTTAAGATAAGAAACCATTTTCTCTTTCTGTGGGTGTGTGCAAATAACACTGAGAGTGAAAACTAAGAACTTCCAATGACGTAAACGAAATTACTCGGGGCTTTCTCAGGATTTCTCCTAGTACCGGTAACTGTAAATACTGACATTATGTGAGAGACATTATCAGATATATCAACGAATTTTTAACAGTGCGGGTACTAAGAAAAAGTGACGAAAGAGAAATGGAAGTGTTCGAATTGAGGACGTGGAGGAGATCGGAGAAAAATCAACTGCATCCAAGAGAAAGTGATGAGAGTAAGAAGCGAAGAAGAATACACAGGAGAATAAAGAAGAGAAAAATATATCTGAATAGTTAAAGAAATCAGAACACGAAAGTTGTGAAAGGATTACGCAAAAGAGGAGTAACAATATAAAAAAAAATTAGTAAACGGAAAGGTACATTAATTAGATTTGTGTGCTTTGAATGGAATATTAAATACCTATTCCACGTGTAACACACTGACAATCAGAATACCATTTTCGACTTTAATTGGCGTGTAACATTATTGAAAAGTTCAAAATAAGTAATTGAGCACATGGTATGATAGAGGAGATATTGGGGATCACGTTCTCGATTAAAGGACACGTATACAATACAAATATTATATATTACTTAATATTAAAGTTTTGTCATGTATTGACATTTTTGTAACCCGTATTAACACTTTGACGTAGATCTTCTCCAACTCTAAACTTCTAATAGGACCAATAGGCCTAACTGATTACTAAATACGGTTCTATTTTCACGAGCAACAGTAAAATAATATATAAGCATTAACGGCGTGTGGGAAGAAAAAGATGGCGACACAAACTAACATCACTTCCTCACCTACAGAGATCTATAAATTATAATTTACCTTATAAGTATTACTTTAGTGTTGTACGCTCTGATAGAAATAAACTAATGAACACAATCAGAAAGTCTAGGTAAGATGCACTATAAAATATAGAGCAAGCACAAAATTCTTGACTCCTAAATACATAAAAAATTTTAATCCATGTTAGTGTGAAGCCCGGTAGATCAAATCAAACGTATTGTGGATTCTTGTAGATTAGTGTAATTGGTTCTTGGATGGTATAGATCAGGGCCACAACTAAGCGGAAGCAAGATCTTCACGTGCTTCCGGTGCTTACTGCGGGGCGCAAATTTATGATAAGTAGGAGGTATTGTTCGCTTTTGGTTCCTTCGAAGGGGCGTGAAAATGAAAGTTTGCTTCCTCCTTGCAATACAAGCTGCAGCCCAGGGTATACGATGTATGTTTACTACAATATTTTAAGAATTTGTTTGTACAAATGCGTAATGAGCTTCTGTTAATGGATTGTTTGCAAGTGACACAATTTTACTTCATTTTAACTGTGAACAGAGCTTAACATGTAGAAATGCAAACATTAAAATATGATATATTAAACAGCACTCTTATCTATATTTGCATAAATTAACGGCACCTTTCCTTCTAGTCTTGCTTACGGCCTGGCAAACATTATAAAACTGGACTGCATGATTATGTCAGTATATGACGCTGTGGTTTTCTTCCTATACTCCGTTCATATTTATACTTTCATTAGGCCTACTTCTGGTGATGGCCCGTGATGCTACCACTCATCATAAATCGGTACTCGTATATAGAATTATTCATTCTAGTACCAAAAATAAACTACTGAGGATGAAAGAAGCCTTTGGATGGCTAAACTTCTCCCTGGGCTGCCCTACGGGCAGGTTAGGATCTACTATGTTTGGTCATGAGAGTTGCCCACGCCTGATTTACACAAAATCTAGTGTCATTAAAACGTAAAGTTTCAAATACATTTTTGTTCAACATTTGACTCTAACGCACGATATAAAAGCAATTTACATTTCACCAAATATTTTGCAGTGTAAGCAAGAACGAGGTCAAGGAAGAAATAAAAAGTCACTTAGTATCAGGCAACTCAAGTTTCTATTCAGTCCATAAAACTTCTAACCTCGCGATGAATATGAAGAAAGCTGAAAATGAAGATTTATACAGAATGGTTATTATGCCGGCATTACTTAATGGTTGTGAAATTTGGAGTACAATCCTGCCTAATGAACATAAATTGCATATGTTTGAAAAATAAGGTTTTGAGAAAGATATACCAGGTGTGTAAATATGAACCCGGAATTTGTGCATAGACGGCGTTAGCTGTCACTGTGGTTACCTTAAACTGCGTCCTTGGCGCCACTTGCTTGTTTTGACTGCTGATAACGATTTGCAACTCACAACCACACAAGTTTCATGTCATAGTGCGGACAGCATTGATTTTTTGTTACCATTTGAAGAAAACTGCTGAAGAATCGCATCGCATGCTTGTCGAAGCTTATGGTGATCATGCTCTTGGTAAGTCACAGTGCTTGTCACAGTCACAGTCATGCGTGGTTTACAAAATTTAAAAGTGGCGATTTTGACGTGAGAAACGAAGAACGTGGAAGACCACCGAAAAAGTTTGCAGACAGCGAATTGCAATCTTTGTTGGATGAGGATGACGCTCAAACGCAACAACAACTCGCGGATCAATTAAATGTGACACGAGAAGCAGTTTCCACACGTTTGAAAACCATGGGCAAGATTCAGAAGGTGGGAAAATGGGTTCTACATGCATCGACTGAACGACAGCAGGAAAACCGAAAAACCACTTGCGAAATTCTGCTCGCCAGGTACAAAATGAAAGCATTTCTCCATCGAATTGTGACTGGTGACGAAAGGTGCATCTATTTCAAGAATCCTAAGCATAAAAGATCCTGAGTAACACCAGGAGAACCGGCGACATCGACTGCAAGATCAAATCGCTATGGACGGAAGACAATGCTTTGTGTTTGGTGTGATCAGAAGGGAGTGATATATTATGAACAGCTGAAACCTGGCGAAACCTTAATACCCAACGTTACCGACAACAAATAATCGATTTGTATCAAATTTCGACCAGAATATGACCAAAGACAACATAAAGTGATTGTGCTTCACGATAATGCACCCTTTCACACAGCAAAACCGATCAAGGAAACGATTGCGACGTTTGGCTGGGAAATTCTTCCGCATGCGGCTTACTCACCAGACTTGGCGCCTTCCAATTTTCACTTATTTGCATCCATGGGACACACATTTGCTGACCAGCGCTTTACATCTTATGAAAATGTATGAAAATGGCTTGATGACTGGTTTGCAGCACAAGAGGCACAGTTTTTTTGGTCTGGGATCCACACATTACCGGAACGATGGCAGAAATGTATCGCTAGTGATGGCCAATACTTCGAATAAAATAGTTCTTAGCATTGTCATCCAATCACTGTGTCTTGTCTGTACATAAATTCCGGTTTCATATTGACGCACCTGGTACAGGCCAAAACAGGACAAGATAACTATTCTATAGTGGTCGGTAAGCCGGCCAGAAAGACGCCTTTAACGGGGAGCAAGACGTCGTTCAGATAACAATATTAGAAGGGTTGATCGAAAAATAGATGTTCATGTGTCAAACTGGATTGATTGCCTAGGATGGAATCTAATGAGGAACATTTGTTAGTGTGGCGATAAGCTTGCGAGTTTCGTAAGCGATAGAGTTAGTCAGTAAGCGAAAACTTTTATATGTGGAGTGCCACATACACGCATGATCACGCAGTTCATATTGATAACGCATGCCAGAGCGCAATGAAGGTTATAAAGAAGCAAGCCATTAGTTTATGTTAGTATAGAATAAAAAAGGGTTTAATATGTCACTTTTAAAATTTACTTTTCTACATGTTTAGCTGGATAATTCAGTTAGACTCAAGTAATATTGAAGCTATTTTTGTGTTTCTTAAAATAACCGTAAAACAGAAACTCATTATTAATTTGTACTAAGGACTTATTTAGTTTCTTAATGTACAAAAATAATACATCATATATCTTCTAAGAAACGACTGCACTAATTACAAAATCCGCAGTATGTTTCACTGTTTACTACGGAGTTGACATATTCTTGGAATCACTCTAAAAGATTGATTTGAAAACGCACAGTAAGAGCAAAGTTAACAGAAAGGAAATAGGTTCTTGGAAAACCGGTATCATCTTCTTAAACCAACTTTTTTTCGTAGTAAATCCAATCCATTATCTCTACCTGCTTTCAAAACACTGGACGGTAATCGAGAATGCTCTTCTTAAAATTGCACCAGTAACCAGAAGTGAAGAAAAAAACTTCATCTTAGTTGCCCCCATTGGTAAGAAAATTATAAATGTCTTAACATTAATAAATAGGGCCCTGAATCAAAACTATCTAAATAGTGTACGTAGCGTTGTTTTTTTTTACTGTTCGCTCTCTATTCTAAAATAACCGTATCACATAGTTATATATTTTTTTCAAACATTTACTATTTTTTTTAAATATTTTATCTTATAATAATTTTATGTTTTCTATTCTATTTTGATATAAATGTTTCAATATTTTAAATATGCTAGAGCAGTGGTTCTTAAATTTTTTGAGCAACAGACCACTTTGAAAATCTGATGAAAGCTAATGGACCCCTCCGAGAGAGAGAGAGAGAGAAAAAAGCTTTTAACACTGGTTGTAATAGCGATTCAACTTTACTTTAACAAAGGTTAATAAAATCGTTAGGGATTTTAAACAAAACGTACTTCGTGATTGCAGCACCACCTAAAGCCATACGTAATTCACAGTTCCAAATACAGTACTCTGAAACTATGGCAGTGTTTCTCTAACTGTTCAGAAGGATTATGCCCGAATAGGGTTACCAACCAACTAGTGAAGATGTAACTCAGCGACCCCATAGGCAGAGCATGGATAAGTAATAATATGTCCGATAGTTTCAAGATTCGCAACGGTTTGAAACAAGGCGATGCCTTGTCACCACTACTGTCTAACTTTGCGTTAGAATATGCGATTTAAAAAATTAAAGGTGACAAAAAAGTACTATCATTGAATGTTTTGAATCAACTGTTCGTATACGCGGATGATGTAGATTTAATAGGGAACGATATAGATGCACTACAAAACAACACCGATGTCTTAGTAGAAGCGTGCGATGAGATAGGTCTACAGGTAAACATAGATAAAACAAAATATATGATAACAAGCCGAAACACAGGGAATGAAGGAAATAAAAACATAAGAATTAGGGATGAGGTCATAGAGAAAGTAAACAAATTTAAATACTTGGTAGTATATGTAACAAGAACAAATGAGGTCACGGAAGAAATAAAAAGTCGTTTACTATAGGGCAACGCATGCTTCTATTCAGTTCAGAAACTTTTAACCTCGCGATTAATATCAAGAAAGTTAAAATTGAAAATATACAGAACGGTTATTCTGCCGGTAATACTTTACGATTGCGAAAGTTGGATTTCGACCCTAGAAGATGAATATAAATTACGTATGTTTGAAAATAAGGTTTTGAGAAAGATATACGAACTGAAACGGGACCAGATGACTGAAGAATGAAGGAAACTGCATAATGAAGAACTCCACGGACTGTACGATTCATCAGATGTTGTAAAAATATGAAATCGCGACGACTATGGTGAGGAGGCCATGTAGCTCGGATGGGGGAAAACCGAAGGTTATATTCTATCCTGGTTGGAAGCCCGGATGGAAGGAAAACATTGGGAAGACCGAGACGTCGTTGGGAGGACAATATTAGAAGAGATCTTCGAGAAGTAGGTGTTCGTGATGAAAACTGGCTTGATTTTGCCCAGAATAGAATCCAATGGCGAATGTTTGTTACTGCGGCGATGAACTTGCGAGTTCCGTAAGCCATTGAGTTAGTTAGGTAGTTAGTAATCTCAGGTCAGCATTTGTTTTTCGTTCTTGAGATAGTCCGGCATTTCGAAAATAATTGTGGCGTTTGCTCGATCCAGCAGAAGTAGTAATACGATACCATGAATCGAAAAGAAATAAGAAAGATTGGTTATAGAAGATATGTGAACGAAAATGGAAGTGTATATATACAGAAGAAGGTAGAAAGATGTACAGGAAGGTAAATAATGAACTTCGAAAAGAAACATACAAAGAAAAAGAAATATGAATGACAAAGAAATGCAATTAAGTAGAAGACTTGGAAAGGACAGAAAGATGCGATTTCATGTACAAGGAAGTAGGATGATGGAGTTTGGAAGAAAGGAAAGTCATTAGAGGAAGGAAAATGGTGACTCCATTAGTGATCGCAAAGGAACATTGGATAGATAGGAAGAATACATAGAAACACTGTATGAAACGTCCCAACATCCACATACATTAAATATTGAAGTAGGAAAAGTATGGTGGTAAGGAGTTCAAAATAGTGAGAAAAGAGGTAGAAGGCAGGTAGTGAGATGGAAAATGGTATAGTAATAGTTGTGGATGCTATTCCGGTTGAATTGATATAAAGTGTAGGAGACAAAGGGGAAAATAAAATGCTGTGTCTCTGCTACAAAATTTATGATTAAAGAGAATGACGAAGTGGAAATGACGCACTCCGCAAAGCGTCTTCTACGAATACTAAACAAAAGGTTATAAAGCAGGATGAATGCAGAAATGGAGAAGGAACAGTTTGTATTTCCAAGAGCTAAAGGGAACAAGAGACTCGACTGGTTTGTTAAGAACAATAACAGAGAGATACATAGGCAAGGTAAGAAAGTATATATAAATAGCATTTGTTGATTTGGAAAATGCATTCGATCGAGTGAACTGGCAAATCTTCATGCAAGTATTGGAGAATGCAAATGAACTCAGAGAATAAGGGTAAATGAAGAGTATGACTTATCAAAACAAACGGCAAAGGTCCATTTTATTTAATATATATAAGAGATCGTAAACAGATAGCAAAAGTGAAAAAGGAGTTGTACTCCGGAGAAGAAAACTCAAATGCATGTGATTTGCGGCTAATATGGTTCTTGCCGAGAATGAGACATTACTTAATAAAATGTTAAGACAGCTGGAGAAAATTTGTCAAGAACATAGAATGAAAATAACCTAAAATAAAACGAAACGTTTGGTAACTGGAATAAATCAAACTATAGCAAATATGACATCGGAAGGGAAAGGCAGGATAGACATTCAATTTCAAGTATTTGGATAGTAATTAAGTAAGGATATGAAATGTGAAACAGAGATAAATGGAGAATAGCAATGGCTAAGCAGGCGTTCACTAAACAGAAACGAAGAGACTGTGTATCGATGAACAAAGAGTTGAGGAAGAGATTAATTAAATGTTTCTTGTAGAGCAGTTATGTAGACATGGAGAGAAAATAGATCAGGTGGATACAGAAGATGCAAAAATAAGAAGTGCTGAAGAGAATAAGTCAGAGACTAACAATACTGGAGACAATAAAAAGGAGAAAAAGAAACTGCTTAGGTAATTGACTACACAGAAATTATATATACTGAGGAATGCAATTGAAGATATGGTTGAGGGAAAGAGAGGAACGGATACAGGACGAATCCAACTCTTTTATAATGCTAAGAAAGATAAATCGCATATTGAGATAAAATGGAAAACGCAAGTTCAGGATGAAAGGAGATGACTTATCTTGCCTTGAAGGACCTGACGCTTTCGGAAGAAAACTAATTATGATAGTAAGAATTAACTGAAGCAGACGGTCTGAGCCATAGATGCTTAACACCCATGCCAGATTTTCAATAACGAAATACGTGATACTTCATAGTAAATACAGAAGTTTGGTTCAGTTAAGATTCTCCGACTTTTCATATCTTTCTTACGAACAAATCCTTTTCCACCAGCACTGATGATGTTCAATGTGATGGCCGCCGGTCTGAATTATGACTCAGTATCGCACCCTCCACTGTAGAAGACTTAGCCGTAGGTGGGAAGCGAAATGTCCTCCGAGACCTGTTTCATATTTTCCAA